>JAANSQ010000016.1:0-89839 GCA_036850885.1 Lepidocyrtinus dapeste
AAATAAAGTCAGTAATCTGTAATCAGTAATCTAGACATGGTTTCTTTCTTACTGTAATCAGTAATCAGCTATAGATTTAATGTAATTTCCCTATCTCTGGAGTTAACATGAGAGTGACTAGAAGGAAATTTTTCCGTAACTACGATACTGTTTAACGCAAATGCCTTTAAGCATACACGTTCCATTATAACTGGTGACTTAATTTTTTAGTGATATGGGATGGGAATACTATAAGCAATGAATAGTATGAGTGGAAAGAACTGTTAAGTTAAAGTTAAGCTACACAGTTTAGGTGTTAGGATTGTTAATTTTAATTTATTGAATTAACCTTCCACCGTTCCACCTATTAAAGGTTAATGTTGGAAAGAAGTTAACATCGTTTGTTTACACCCGCCCACGCAAAGGTCAAACTGCTAACACTAAAGTTTATAGTGGAAATTTTTGTAAAAACTATACTACCTAAAAATATTGTGAACAGTGAATTGATCTTCACAGGTATCTACTGTTAAAATGGATTCTGCTATTAATGCGGAATAATGAGCTAGCCATTCCCAATCATTTTTTACGTTGAAGGGCTTCAACTCCATAGATTATACTTAGCTTATATTTCTGCATTGTATTTGTAACAGATTAAGTTGCTACAAGAAGAGAAAGTTGAAAGTTCATTAGCACACTTAAAATTATTGATTTGGTGTTAGCACAAAAAAATTTGACATGGCTGCATTATCCTCAGAAATGTTTGAAACTCTTGAAGAAGAGCTGGACAGTTTGTTTGAAGTGATTAGGATTAAAATTGACTCAAAACTTGTGGGCTCCCCGTTTGGAGAGGGAAGGAAAAAGTTGATTAATGAGATCGAGAAGGACTTAAGTGAATGTCAAAGTCTACTTCTACAATTGGAGTCAGAAGCGCGATCAACACCGTTGCCATACCGTGCTGAGCTTACCTCAAAAATTAGAGGACATCGAGAGACCTCCGCGAAACTAGGGACGAGATATAGGACTGTCATCGCAGACTTTGGAGGAGATAGAAGGTGAGAATATAAAAATGACTAGAGTTGTGCAAGGGTTTAAATTATATCTTCAGATAGCATATTTACTTGTGATTAAAGTTCAAAAACACTTTAAAAATTAATTTGTAATGTATTTTTAAGAAATCACTACCCCGACCCAAGAAGAACTGTTCGTGAAGGGCAGGCAATTTTGGAAAGGTAACTAAAATAAGTTTTGATCAATTTACGTGGACACATTAAAATTGATTTACTCAACTATTATTCCAGAACGTCAGACAGCATCGCCAGAACCACAGCAATTGCTATAGAAACTGAACAGATTGGACATGAGGTTGTGGGCGAACTAGGAACTCAAAGAGAATCATTACTTAGGACGAAAACCCGCTTAATAGACACTGACGTTGAGATTTCCCGCAGTAGAAAAATTTTGCGTTCCATGTACATGAATGTAATTTATAACAAATTAATTTTAATTGGAATTATTATTGTGGAAATTTTTATTCTTACGTTCCTCGTATACTGGAAATTTATCAGACCATGGACGAAAAAGTGAACAAATAAGATTTGATATATTGTGAACTTTTTTCCGGATTAACTATTCATAGTTTCAAGATTGTCATAAAATCAAGAAAAGTTTTTAACGCTGATTAGTGCGCGACGAAATTCAGCAAAGAAACCTGCGTTTATAATTTTCTACGTCGCCTATGAGGGTCCAAATCCAGTGTACAAGAGTACCTTCTTTCTCCGCTTTCTTCATGATCATTGATAAGATGCTTCTTTCCAGTGTATTTGATAATGCCATAAATGACTTAAGCCTTTGGGTACATTTTTAAACTCCTCTTCCGCATGATGATCTTAATTATAATGTATGCAATTTTCTGAGAAAATTTTAAAATATATTTGAATTACCACTTACAAATTGAACTAAAATTTTGTTATATTTCATGTCATATCAACAGTGCAAGCTTGTTTAAATTTTACTAGTAATGTAAAGCTAGAGTCTAGAAGCATTTAATTGAAATAGCTAGTTTGAGTTTGGAAAATTACGAATTTAGTTTAACCTGAAAGCCAGTTAAGTCCACAAAAGCCATTTGCTTCTTATGTAGGAACATGTAAATAACATGACTGATATTTTGTTATCTTTACGATTATATCAAGAAGGATGGAATAAAGAAATAAATTTCTGATGATGCAATTAGATAACCACAGTGAATTCTATGAGTTATGCACTTGCACTCAAAAATTAAATCATTGCCAATGAGACCGCTAGGTTAAGGAGTAAAAAACTGTTTATTTTTCAGACAACCGATAACAATGAACGGACATGAGTGTATGTACTAACTTAATCCATAACATAATTCATAATTTGCGCAGAATTTATATTTTTTGTATTCTGACATACACTACACAAAAATGAACCAGCCAAGCAGGTCGCGGTCACTACACTATATTACTTTAATTTGGGGAAAGCACACAATATTTTGAATGACCAGAGAAAACAAAAGGCCAAGTGTTAGGCCCAAGTGCTTCACTGTTTAAATGAGATTCTTCTGGTTTAAATTGCTTTGGGTTAAAATGGGCTTAAATCTTTGGAAAAAAAATAATAAAATCGTTGATATATTTTCGGTTTACGCTTTTACATGCAGCTTAATATTTTTTTTAACATTCATTCTCAAATAAAACCAAGTAATATCTACATGAATTAAATCCATTATTGAGGTAATTAATCATTCACTGCATACTTCGAATAACAAACAGATCTCTTAATTTAAAATTGACATTTCAAAATTTCACAATAATTTTTAAATTCAAATCATTAACCTTCCACTAAATCAAACTAAACTTGCACTTCACAATACCCATCTTTCTTTTAAAAACGTTATAGCACGTGGACATTCACACTTCCTATTCATCATTGTCAGATCAAATTTCGCGCGAAAAGTACTGATGGACGAAATTAAAAGGAATTTATAGTACTTTCCGAACACTCGAGTATATTTGGTTGACGCATATCAGACCTAAACTAAAAATATAACATAAATAACTTATATGAGGAAAGAATATCAATGCTTAAATTTATGTGGACAAGGACTCAGCACTTTAGTAAAATTTACTAGAATATAATTAACGTTCTAATTATCCATATAGGGAGTAATATAAATGATATAATTGAGTAAGGGTTAGTAATTAACATTAACTTTGCTCCGGAACAACATTAAGATATTAAGTATTGTATTTCATGGAGGACTTCATTTCATGTTTCTTGGTTCATTTTTTTAGGTACAGTAAGTTTCATAATATTTTATGCTATTTTCATGTTTTTTTAATGCAACTATCTCCTAAAAATATTTTATCCTGCGGTCTCTCTATAAAAACAAATGATGTTGAATCGTTGTATTTTATAACACAATAAACTATCGTATTTATTTAAAGTTGAGAAAAAAACCATAAACTATTGAATGCCGTTATAAAGTTATCATATGCTGCAGTGGGATTGCTGTTGCGTATGTATTTATTCTAAATTAATAAATAAAAATGTTTTAATCCATAACTTGGGAAACATGTACATCAAATTAACTTGATTTTAAATTAAAATCGTAACGTTAACATAAAATAGTAAAAAGATAAATTGAACTACTATACAAAGGATGATTCCAGCGTATGAACAAAACTACCAAGTTACCACAAAAAGCCACACCAACTCACCAACTCTATAAAATATACACCTCTACACAATCTAATGGTTTCCATAGTGAAGCCTAATATTTTCCCCACTACTCGTACTCTATACACTATACACATTAACTTAATGCGGCAGCGGTATTTCGTAGTAGTGTAAGCAATTAATACAACTGTTAGGTAAATATGATGTCTCTTTCAAAATATTTTTCTCTTTAAGACACATAAAATTTATTTTTTAAAGGACTTTAAGTACATAAGGCACCTTTTGGTGAGTACATAAAATTCGCACATATAGCAGTTTATGCGCCATTTTTATTCCCTAAAAAAGTATTATAACATAATTGATCTAAACTAAATACACTCTAGAAACTTTAATCGAATCTAAAATACGAACTTTAGTAAAGTTCATGTCGATGTAATAGAAACTGAAATATATTAATCATCTGTTAAAACATGTACATTTAAATTAACAAGAAGGTTTTAAGTACAACCAGAGAAAAAGAAATCTATTTTATTAATCAAGTAAACTACATGATAATGTTTGGTTTATGCTTTTTAATTACATTAATCTAGACGATATTTAAAGATGTACAGAGCCCATTTGGAAGACTCCATTCACTCCAAGGACGGCTATCCGAAACTGACAAGGTACATACACTCGCCGTTAAACTAAACTACTGTCCCCACTATTGACCCGGGATTCTACGCAAAAATGGTAAAAACACCTTTTCCTTCATTCACCCTGAGTCTAGAAGCTGTTTGAGGGGACTCTAAGAACTTCCAAAAACGGTTATTAAATTACAATCTCACTCATAAGTACATTTTACAAGCAAATAAATTAAACTAAAGCCCTACATGGAACTTATTAACTATTTTAATTTCATCTAGAAACTATCCTTATAAAATCGATTCTGTTTTCTCCTTAAGGCCACGAGTTACGTTGCTGCGAAAGAACACAGCTTATTTTTAAACTCCTACTGTCCAGTTGAACAAAGTGAAGGCTTCGTTAATTACCCTGGACTTGTATGATGATTGAATGATATGATTCTTGGTTTCGGTTTAGATGCCTTAAAATCTCGTAATACATTTCAGTTACCAAATATAATACCATTGAGTAGCGTCTGAGTAGATTTTTAAGTATCTTTAAAATATATTAGTATAAATTCTCAATTTATATATTATGCGCTCTCTGAACTTTTATGTACATAAATACATTGTTCCTTCTTGTAATAATGTACAAAAAAGATTATTCCCTTGGTTTTCTCATCATTCGATCGTTTTCCTGGAGATTTTTTTGTGTGTATTCTCCGGAAATTTACTATGATTGTTTTCCTTCTTACCCTAAAATAAATAATACATTTAGTACTGATGTACGTGTGTTTCCCTTAATGTTTTAAAATACTAAGTTGTAAAAAACTAAGTACTCTGAGATATCTTTAAAATAGATTTTCCTTTCGAACAAATAATACAGGATATTTACGTTATATATCGTATCGAGATTTATTATTTTCTGTGTGTGTTTCTTTGTTTACTTGGCTTCAGAAATACTTAATGTACCATCCGACCCGCGAATGCTAATATTACCGTTAGCGTCCACTAACGTACTTCCTTGTGTAGAGTCTGAAGTTTCCACCTTCATGTTGTTATTTACTGTATCATTGTTGTTGTTATTGTTGTTCTTGGAGATGCTGAGCTTCCTTCCGGGGACGTTTTTACGAAATGCCGACATGCCTGATATCCACAACTCCCTATGTCTGTAGGCAAAGTGTTTACGCAAAGCATCTCGGGATCTGCTCGCGTGACTGCAGACTGAACACACAAATACCTGTCCAGAGTGTCCCTCCATATGCACCTGAATGATAGGTGAGCAACAAAAAAAAAGAAAGTTGAAAATGATGCAAAAGAGAAATAAAATATTCTTGTTTTTTTTCCTTCAAAATATTCGTGTCACATTTCATATTATCTTTTGCATGTCATGCCGTACTTTGTTTCCTTATTTGGGTAAGATAAATACTTGGATATTTTTGTGTATGAGTCAACTTCAACTTACCCTTAAGTTGTATGCGTTACTAAACTTCTTTCCACAGATTTCACAAATGATCGAGTCAGGATTCTTTTTTGCCTTCTTTGGTGGAGTAGGGGTAGAATTGGCCTGCTTCCCTGTTGAGGTTATATCATCCACGCCATTTCCATCTGCAGCCTGTTGCTGTTGTTGCTGGTTTTTCTTGCTTCCTCGTTTTCCTACGGTAGCTGGTTGATGTTGAATAGAAGCCGCGGCCACCTTTGCCAAATCTGCGAGAGGGTTGTGCAGCAAACCATAACGGTCAGCGTACTCCTGAGGCACCCGATACTCAACGTTTGGCTGTTGACGAAAAGAAAAAGTTGTAGAGATTTTGAGAGAATAAAATTGATGCAATATATTACAAGTTAAAACTGTTTCTGACCTCAAGGAGGTGAGCCGGAATGGGAGTGTTGTCTTCGGTCATTGTCATCTCCATATTGTTATCATCATCATCATTGCCTCCACTTGTGAAAGCTGGATGACCAGCACTTCCCGGCGAGTAGTAGTACGAGCGGTCCTGATCCTGTTGCCGTGAAAGATGAGACGCACTCAAATTGTGAGGACTGGACTGTGCGTCAGCATATCCCTCTGCTTCATACTGAACCATGTCATTGTTGTCACTTGCATCGTTATTATTATGGGAGTTGTGGGCGGATGCTGCTGCGGCGGCGGCTGCTGCTGCTATTGCTGCTTCAAGATGAGTTCTAGGATTCTTGAGCAAATTATCCAAAATGCTGGTTGTTCCGACGAACACCCTATCTCTATTGTTGTTTGTACTAGCACCACCATTACCATTCCCACCAGTTTGAGACTTTGGAGATTTACCACCCGCATTCTTTGCTGCAAAAGTGGAGTAACTTCCACCGCTCGTCTTGTTCTTTGTCAAGTTTATTACTTCTCCACCGGATGAAGAAGAAGATGTAGAGTATGGTGAACCATAGGGTATTCGTGCTTTTCCCATGGCTATCTGTTGGTGGAGCTGATGATGATGATTGAATTGTAAGAGGTGCTGAGGTGGATCTCTGGAAGCATCTGAGCTAGCATTGCTCACATCAGACTTTTTTCTGTTATTGCTGTTGTCTCTGAAATTATTGTTGTTGGACGAATTGCTTGAGTTGATTTGTACTGCAGAAGACATGAGGTGTGAAGGCACGATTGGTAACTACGGGGCAAAATGAGAACAACAAAAATCTTACCAAATAAATAGACTCTAATAATTTAAACTATAAGGTAACGTACCTGGAAATGTGGAAGACGAAGTGAGTCTGAAAGCCCTTGTTCCTGTCGAGGTGAGTCGCATGACGGGGGTGGTGTCTTATCTGGAGTCATTACTGACTCAGGTACAATGCTTGTTAGACTCTCCAACACACCCTAAAGAAAAAAAACCCTTATGTAAATTTCCATGCATTCATTTATGGATCATCATTTCATCTCATCATTGACACTTACGGGATCTCCAAATCCAGAGATTCCCAAGAACTTAGCACCTAGAACCAAGTGTGGAATAATGGTGACAGGGACGTGGGCTTCACCACAGTACAAAAAGCTTAGCAAAGCCTTTCCAGCTTCTGTTAACAACAATATAAACAGTAATATTAACAAATAGTTAGAAATTTGTTTTATGATGTTAACCGCGGCTAACATTTAGTGTAATAAATTTACCTGCAGGGATGTCAACTACTATCACTGGCATCATATGAGAGGCTTGGGCCATCGTCTATTTTCGGCAACACGGAAACAGGGGAAAAATAAAAAAAATCAGTGACTATTATTAAACATCCTTTTTTATCAATACACATCCCAACAGTACCGTCATCTTAAAAAAGTTCTATAAAAACATTCTACGCATTTGCATATATGCCACCAACACTTTTCAAACAAGTTGAGAGCAGCGGAGAAGAAAATTGAAATTGATACGAGGAATCCATTTCCTTCTATACGCGATGATGATTAAATGCGGATGGTATGCATGGAGATGGAGAGGTCCAAATTCATTGTACTTGTTCCTACACCCCGCCATACATATATCCAAGAACATTTGCCAAAAAAAAAACTTAATGCCTACTCAAACTTTCAAAAACACTTTTTTTCATACGACCTCTTCCATTCATACATGTTTTTCCAAGTCAAAATACAAATAGAAATATACTTGGAAATACGGAGAAAATGAGTCATCCGGAGTATAGAACTCACTTCACCTCTCCATAGCCTCTTTTACGATTGTAATTAAACCAAATAATTGAATTGAGAATAAATAATGTAAAAAGAATTTATCCTTTCACTTTAATTTCAATCTAATCACATGATATGATCTTCCAGTGCATGAAGACAAAACATGATCATGGTGAGTAATTAATATAAAGCATTTTTCTAGGAGCCAAATGTCCATCGACCTAAAAAAATGCGGGCGATTGCCTTGAATTCCAAACTTTAAAATGTACAGTTCCATCTTTAGAGTGTGCACATTATACACGTGCCTTTATTTGTACTTGAGCAAATATAGGATTTATTTCCGGCAAGCTGCCTTTTTATAATACAGTTCCTAGAATGTTTTGGAACGATGCGACGGGAAAAGGAAGGAAATAAGCGCTAGATGAATAGATGACATGTCCCCCCGTCCCGGATTCTTTTACGCTCGTTTTTCCTACTCTCTTGGTATATAGCCATCAGTCATGGAGAAATCGCTCATTACATGAGCCACATCAAGAGACATTTTCGAACATCCGTTTCACTAAGCAAATGAAAAACACCCGGCCTTTTACCAAAACCGTTCTATAGAATTTAAACAATGTTTAAATATTGGATAGACTATGATGCTGTTCCAAACAGCCCGATTTTAAAAGCAAATGGGACATAAAATGCTATTAACGATGATCATGATACGCTTCACGTTGTCTCTCCGTAACGGATGGATGCATCAGTGCTAATACTGGTAAGTTTCAAATGTTTAAAAATCTTTTTACATGTTCTATATCCTTGTGCTTTCCAGGGGAATATCAAAGTAAATACTGGTAGCAAATATCGGTATTTAAAATGACGAGTATAAAATTAACCAACACTAATTTTAACAATGCATTATGTAAATTCAACAAGTCTTTGCTACTAATGTAGTCTGGTCAAATACCGTTCTGGTATGATGATGGTATAACAGCGGGTTTGTATTGTGCATTTCGCATACTTGCATGATGCCATAGACACGGATTATGCTTACGGTATTTCCTATACATAACAAACTAAATCTAAAATAGGTCAACGCTTCATTATTTCACATAATATTTCACAGAGAATCCTATGCTTCCTTTACCCTAAAGCTAATTGTTTCTTAGCTCCAAGCGTAAATATTTATACCAATTAAGTCACAAGTATATTTTGGTATAGTCATCTACCTTAAGGAATTATCCTATTCCTAATTTAGTATGCTTTCGAAATAAGTTAAATACACCTTATTAGGACATTCTTAAAGGGTATCCTAAAGCCAGCAGATTATCCTAAGCGGGGGCAGTTGTTGCTCACTACAAACTTTACAGAATCTGAAATGGAACGTGTGTAAAAGATCTCTGAGTTGTCCTTTCGCAGAATTTTATGGAAAGGGATTTACCATTTTACCATTCCAACCTACACAATTTCAAATCAGCAAAAACATTTTATGCAGTGTAGCTATGGAACATGTTTGACTACACAATAAAAATGGGAATACAGGCCAATGACTCATGATGATGGATACTACGTGACGACATTTTATTGCAACGTAGTAGTACATGTCGCGTAGGTATGAATGTTCTATTAAAATTCGCTGCTTCGTTTTCCTTTCGTTCCAATCAAGAAGGAAACATTTTATGTGGAACACCCAACTCCATTATAAATTGACAGCACGCTGTTCCATAAAATAAAAACTATTCAGAGAATTCCAAGCTCTAAACAATAAAATGGAAATGCGACTACATGCCTAACGTGTTTTGTCTCGGTACAGTTAGAGTTTCACTGGGAATAACAATATTATCTTCTATCATTGGAGTGATTCAAATATTATTTTGAGCGGATGAAAGATGATGTTCAGATAAGCAAAGCAAATCATGAATCATGATTCATCATTCACATCGCATCATCACTCCACATCATGGAAAAACAAAAACATTTTTAGGGAATGTAGTTTGGCTAGCTTCTCTCTCGACACACCAGAATGTTCATGTGAACTTTGCTGGTGAATGACTTGGACGAATGATAATTACGTATGAATGGGATGGAGATTGTCTTTAGCTGGCAAAATCAAAACAGGTGCGCTCTGCATTAAATAGAATATGACTGAACCTGCTCCCACTAATATCAAACGACCAACCTTACATAACACAAACCCTTTTTTCTATGTAGGCTCATCTCCATAACATACCCAACACCTTTCATTGAACAACGTGTTGCGCTTGCGTATGCCATGGCATTTCTATGATGACATGGCGAATTGTTTTGTCTAGATTTTGCAAACGCTTACATATATTACATTAAATATTGTTACGTATAATTTCTTCATTCTAGGCCACCTTTTTCTAGTGACTCCAGTGAAGACTGCTACTGTGAATTAATGAGGTCACAATAAATACAACAACAAAACTGGTACGAATGTGGATGAGTAAGTGATTGTGAAATAATAAAATAGGTAATAATATGCAACGCGCAACTTTTCTGCGTACTGGTGCCGTTATACCGACATTGTCGTCCTCATGTTCCTATTAATTGAAGATGCATTCACATATTTTCTTTTTGCCTTGCCACATATATGGTAATCCTGATTTTCACATGACCTCATTGCACATCCCTTACTCCATAATGTGCCAACTGAATTATAGACAAGAAAATGGTGCTATCTCAGACATTAAATTATCCAAATGTGTTTTCTTATTAGACCTTTAACCATGATAATTTGAGGTAAAATGCGGATTACGGATGTGACCTTGTTTACAGCTACATGTCCCGTGTCATATACTGCACGAATATATAGCATTTAAAAGAGGAAAGGAAGGAATACATTTTTTTACACGGACAAGGTGATTAAAGAATCTAGGTTCACCTCATCTACTCGCGAAACCCATTTGCTAAAAAAAAAATATTTTCCCGTGCTCAACGGGTGCTTTCCAAGTTAACCGTTTCACTATACTATATATTGTACAAATCCTTGAAAGTTAAGCGTAGGCAGGTCACAACGGCGGAAAAAAACCTTGGTGTTTTCTATCTCTAGAAAATCTTCGGAGAAACTCAGGGCCAGAAGCGAAAAGAGTCGATTAAAATAACAAAATAGAAAACTGAAACGAATGATGATTAACACTTTAGCCCATGCTCATCATGCTCTTCTCCGCATAAAGTTTCCAGTAAGACTTTAAGTTGGCAGGAGAGAAAAAAATAATTTTAGAAATGATGGTCATACCACACGGCATTACTCTATTTGGCCCTGTTCGCATTCGCATATCTTTTTATTAAGTAGAGAGGCTTTTTAGAGGCTTACATAATATAATATTCCTCCAAACTCTCTCCATCCATGCTTCAAATTCTACTGAACGAAGGAAGCAGATGTTTCTCCATTTTTCTATTTAATTTATCCTTTTCTTTAAAACCATCACACTGATCAAGATACTTGTGACGATCCCCAGAGGAGCGATGTAAACTTAAGCTTTATACTTCATCTCATCCAATAATCATCATTATCATTATGATGGTATGCTAGCTAGTTATCGCCAAGGAGAAATTGGAATTGGAACACGTTTTGGAGGAGAGAGAAGTGCCATTCCCGTGAACGGGTCAGATCATCTTTCGCTGCTCCATTTTTTTCATCCTCCAGAAATAACTTTTCGTCTAAATAATCTACTTTGTTGATGAGATGAGCTCAAGCTTTTTAAAATGTCGGGCATTTGAAAATGCAAAAACAAAGTTTAGCAAACTGTATAGAGCATATAGCGAGCAATCATCCTCATCGTCTCCACGGACGAACCCAACGGAGAAAAAAAAGTGCAAGCCAGATGCAAAAAGTATATAAGAATACATAATCATGGAAGGAAGGAAGCCAAGGAGGAAACGAAAAAATCCTCTGTTTTTTTCGGCTGCCTGGCCTGGGAATCCATCCATGATGTATTCTTCTTGATTTGCCAAGAAAAGTGTCGACCATGCCTCCAAAAAAAGCACACGGGCAGATAGGCAGCGAGATGGAGGGTAAGAGAGTGAAAAGAGATAAATATAAAACTCCATGAAAGCTTGCCTACTCAAAAATATAGTGAAACAAAGTCACGAAAAAAATATCCCCCAGCCAGTCACCCGATACCTAGTTTACATCTTTTTAAATAGATAACTGATCATATAACTTCTTTCCACTCTGTAAAAAATATGTTTGCAAATATGACTAAACGCGAAAAAAAATCTATCCCTCGCCTACTCTCTCCTTTTCCAACCAACCGAACCAACTTTTTTTCTGGAATTCAAAATGGAAGGAGTGACTGAGCTATTAAGCTAGAAAAAAGTTCACCAGTCTTCATAAACACATGTAGGTACGGATACACAAAATCCTTTACACTTAACGCAAGTAATCTCGAAAGAACTGGCAATTTTTTTTCTCGCTTAAAAAATATCACCAGACGGAATCACTTTCTCAAATAAAAAAAACAAAGTGCGCCAGTTTTATTTATACACGGAAAAAGGAAATGTGTCTCCTAGAGAAAAATATGCGAAATACGGCCTATAGATAAATATCATTTCTAATAGAATTTGCCTGTGTAACACGGACAGATATTTAATACTTCGCGACAAAATGAACCGTAGCTAAGTAGCGGAACGTTTTAGCAACAAAGATTTTATAATGGCTTTTCACTAAAACGCAAGAAATTTTATGTGCTATGCTCATGCTTTCCATTATGACGGTCGTCTCCAAATCATTTCAATTTTCTGGACATTTAAAAATAATGGCTTTCCATGCACTGATCATGTAATCATGTTTGAAAAGTGACGTGTGGGTTGGGAAAATTAATAAATATTTAAAGTTTATTTAAAGTTAGTACTCACTTGAACCACGGAAGCCACATAAGGTGATGCTGCTGTAAGAACGATCTTGTGTACTGGCAGCGGAGTTCCTAAAATATTAATTAAATTAATTATTTGCCTGAGCAACTAAGCTACATTTTCAACTTTGCCACATTTTCCAGATACTGTAAATTGTAATCTCTAAAATATTTGTTGTCCAGCAAATCCTTAGAAACAATTGATTTGAGAAAGGTCATGATTACAAGTCAATTGAATTTAATTTTTTTTTCACTTTTCTGTCCAGCTTTTAAAAAAATTTATACTTCCGGTTCACAGTTTTTCACCAAATTAATTTTTTTCAAGTATCAAAGACTTCATCGTGGGCAAAGTTGAAAATGCTTTACGTTCCATAAGATTTCATATAATTGTGTATTCTTGCCTTGACAAAGTAGGACAGCATCAGTACCAATCCCACTGTCCCATAAATTTGCCAGAGATCTTTGTAAAGAGAGTAGCTGCGTGTTCCACTTTAGGCTGTACATGTTTGGTGGAGCTCCACTAGCACTACCACCACTAGCACCACCACTACTATTTGACTCTGAAATACTACCCGCTCCAGGGGCAGGGGATGCGGATCCCCGATGATCTGAAGAATTGTCTTTTCCACTCATCATGCTACCACTTTGCAACGTCGTGGAGTCTGGACTACCTCCACTCGTGCTACCAATCCCAATAACAATTTTTTCTCCTTGCTGATGAAGATGAAGTCCTTGAGTACTAGAAGTAATACAGCTTAAACCACCACCTCCACCACCAACACTGCCAGGGGACTTATTCTCCATCAATCTTTAGACAAACTGTTTTTCCGTCGAATGCACTCCGTACACTCAGTTAAAGTTTTTCTTTTTCCTCCAAAATATTCACCAGAACACGTTTTCTTATATAATCTTTGAAAAAAATTCCTTTCCGTATTTCTCCAACCGACCAGTTGTTGTTCCTCTCACTTCTGGTCGTGAACCTGTGAAACGAAATAAAAAAATTCCAGTTAGTCAGGATAAAAAGAAACTGGGAAGAAGCTGTACAAATATATTGCAAACTGGCAGTAGCGAAAAAAAAACTAAATACGTACACTGACGGCTCGCTGCCAACAGTTAAAAAGGCATTCGCATCAATATCACTTCACATTACGGAGAACTTACACATGCACCTCTCCACTAGCACCATCAACACCAAAGAAAAAGTAGTTGTTTAACACTCTTCTTAACCACACTTAACTTAAGGCATGCATGCGGATGAGCGAGCAGGCAAACCAAACTGCTTCTTTTTAATAAAAAGAGAAGAAAATAATGCAAAACGTCTTTAAAAAAGATTTCGCGAAAAAAGTAACGTACTCGTATATAAATCCTATTCACCAGTTTTAAAAAAATGATTTTAATACAATCTTAATAACAAGCGTACCGTAGAATTCGAAAGATGCTACACGTAACGCACGGTGCGCGACGGAGGAACGGTTGTTTTGACGTACTGCTGAATACTGAACACAGGACAACATCGACTCCCTGGCTATATAGTAAAAAAGCCTAAGTCCGTTTGCTTCCTAAGCACATTTTGAAACGTGGAAATCTGCCCTTTCTCTCGAGCTTCTTTGCTAAGCTTAGTAAGCAGAGCAGACAAACGTTTCTCCTTAATTTAAAGAGAATCACGCCAAACTGATGATGATGATGTTAGTCTGCTATGCGAACCGGAGAATAATGATCTTCACAAGGAACTCAAAACAGCAAAACCGTGTATGTGTGTGTGCACCTATAAGCACTGCTCAAAACCAACTAGGCCTGAATCAAAATGTTTTCGCAAAAAAAAAATCCTTCTACCTGCCGACGACCTTACCTCTCTGCTTTCATTCCAATTCCATACTATACTTATCATCATGAGAATCATGATTATACGCATTCATGAAAATACAACGGTGAAATTTCAACTTCTATAATGCATATCCTTCTTTAAAAAAATGTTTTAACTTATATACATACATTCAAAATCCATTCTTGACTTTGAGAAAATGCCTCCTTAGAATTATAATAAAGAGGATTCTTGGAATTACATGCAGGCAAATAAATGGATTGCATGTGTACGTGTGTGTTAACTACAATTTAAAACTCAGACTTAGACTTTTTCTTGGCTTTGTACTCCATTGTATTTGCACTTCATATGAGGAATGATATCATCTAAAGTTTCAGAGCCAACAATCAGCAAAGAAAACGGCAACAACGTCATCATCATCCTAATCATCATGCTCCTCTTCAATTTTTTTTTCTTTGAGTAACGCGTACCCGTTACCAGAGAAGAATCTTTCATTGTATACGTTTCTTGAGCAGTTTTTTTTTCATTGTGCTAGATAAACTGGTGTTTGCTCCTGCTTATTTTCTTCGATGGAGTTTAGTGCGTTCAGCGCATCATCATTATTCAGGATTGTGTGCAAATACTTTGCAGAGAGTTTTCTTTTTTAATCCCTTCATGATGGTTTAATGCTGCCCAAGAAGCTAGACAGTTCTTAAGAATGGGAAGAAAACACAAGGGGAGAGAGAGAGGGAGAAAAGCGCAGAGAACAACGTAATTATATCTAAACATGGATAACTGCATTTTTCAGCTTTGCTTGGTAAATTCTAACTGTAATCTGACCATGAATGAGTGAGCGAGCTCAATTCCACAACACCATCATCATGAAACAGGGAGTGAAGAAGCAACGGAGTGAAAGAATCGACAAGTAGAGTTATGTGCAAAAAAAACCTTTCTTATATCAATAGAGCCTAGTCATTTTTTAAAGGAAAACCACTTCACCACACCACCATCATCATTATTCTTCATGTTGATCAGGACAAGAAACGTCAGTTCTCCTTCTTATAAGAGATAACTGCAAATAAAGCAAGCCAGCCAAGACCATTTTTTTCAGCAAGATGCGGATAATAATACAAGATTGTTGCTTTAAGCTGTATATTGTTGATGATGCCAAAATGCAAAAGTAGCCAACCACCGGAGCAAAAATCAGCTTAAAGCAACAGGCAGTGGAAAAAAAGAAACACAGCTAACGGTACTTTTTCTTTTTATCCATTTTTCTTCGTCTTTTTTCTCATCATGTGCTTTGGTGAAACCCTTTTTTGCTGGCGCTTGATGACGAAGACTTAGCTTTTCATCCCTTGCACAAAGAAGAGCAACAAGTAGTACGAGAAAACTGCAACAAGTTATATAGATTCACGAGATGTGTGTGTTTTTTTGCGTACCAGAGAAAAAAATATCTAGGCAGGCATGCGATGAATAAAAAAACGTAAATGATAATAATGCTTTATAAAAAAAGATGCCATGATGCTGATATGCTTCATCCTGGTATGCATGTGAAACGTTTTCTTTTTCGCAGGCTTTTTAGGCCACAGAGGTAGGTACTTACACCTGTACGCTCCTAAGAAAATATATGTAATATCTTTTCTGGTTTCATGATTATCATCATTCTCAGCCTAGTTTTTTATAAATTAAAAACCTGCGTTGCTTACTCTAATCCATGCAAGAAAAAAGTTACCTGATTTTTTTTTCAATAGGATAATGGATCTTCAAGGGATCACATTGGAACATAAGGGGTTTACACAGGTAAGGTAGGCTAACAATCACATCAATTTGTAAAAAAAAGCTAGAAAAAATACTTTACCCACTATTCTAAAATACTAATACCAAGTTATAAAAAAAAAGTATTCCAAGTTGCCGCAAAGGGTGCTCATTTTATAAACCATTACTATTTGATGATGATACCTTTACATTGGTGAATTGACAACAAAACCAGAATTGCTGAAGCATCAATATTTGAATAGTAATTTTCATTCATTTCTCGTTTTCACTGTTAAAGATGACTCAATGTATTAGCCAATTTACCATTAGAATAAATTTCATTCACGGAACAAATTACGTTGTAGCAATAAAAAAGAGAAAAGGACAGGTGAAGCCTTACATTCAAAATCAAAGTGTATTCTTGCCGCAAGATCTAGGAACTATCCTCCAGAATGACGTGTGTATATGACGGTTACCTAGTCCGTTTGCTCCACTTTCTCATCTTTTACTGCTGATTCATTCGACTTTCAAGCTCTCTCTTTTTTAAAATGAAAAAAATTAAGTACCACAGAGCAATACCAGCGCAATTTCTTTTATGGACTTTATGAACAGGGAGAATGATGATTGTGATGACACTTTAAAAATCTTTAGCAGAGCAATATTCTTCAGACAAATCTGCGGAAAGGTTTCACTAAAACCATTTTCTGAACGTGCAGTTCAAGAAAAGCAACCGGCACGTTGTATAGCTGCGAATAATTTCAACCAGAAACATGACCATTCTACGTAGCAACTCGTGATTTTTCATTTAAAAAATTGTAATAGTTTCAGGATTAAGTAAAGTCGTTTTAAATCCCTTGAAGCCTTCAGAGCATACATTTAAAAAATGTACGGTTTTAAAACTTTTGGTTAACTAGGTATATTTTTTCTATGACTTCCCTCCCGATAAGGATAATTGTCAAGTGAATCCTCTCAAGCCTAGTGTTCATATAAAAAGTTACTGTAATTACCCCAAGCATAATCTAAATATTACACTGGTATATGAGTTTACATGCCTAATGGATCCTGTCTCAATAATCAGCAACAAAAGCAACCCAGAAATTCACCCTTTTTCCTAATACTTTCCTCTACTTCCATCCTTCCAACCCACAATGCGCATGTCCTCTTAAATTAATGTCTTTTGAAGGATTTAAAAAAGCCACAAAAGCAAGAAAAAAGGAAAGAGAGCTTACACATTTTTTTTTACCAAGTGTGCGTTAACTGGCAAAAAATCATAATACCTTCTTCACATGACACAATGCTATAATAGATTCAACTTAATTTTACACCTTTTGTACCTTTTGAGGAGCACTTCATTATTCTGAAACGCATTAGACAACATATATTCCTAGAAAAGTCCTCACTCCAAATCCTCAAAAACCAGTTTATTGCGTTTTGTTTGCAAATTTTTTTTTTATTGTAACATGTTTTACAAGAGCGAAAGCCATCATAATCATCCTATTATTTAGAAGAAACCACCGTCAAACTTTAAAATAGCGGTACATTAGGGAGAATCCTCCGCTGACGTAGATGTTACATGGATGGCCGTAATTTTAATCAAAATGGGAGCACCCGAGATTATTGTTATTACTATGGAGAATGTTACCCTAAAAGCGGAAATTGTACTTTGTCATAATTATTAAGAAAATAAAGTAGCGTAAATTTTTCGCTGCAGGCTATTTTACAGTATCGTTTTAAAGTTTAAGACTAATATCTTTCTCTGAATTGTGGAGGAATGTGCAAATTAGGTACTGTCAGCCTGTAGCGTTTTCCTGATCATCTTGATTCTTCTTTTTATTATCCTAGATTGTTTTCCGTTGTTTTTTCCTTCGCTCTGGCGCATTCAAGTATTAAATGCATTTGGTATAATCAAGCGGCGGTGAGGTGAGAGTAGAAAAAGCACAAAGAGAATATAAAGTATCATCAAGACAATCATCCATAAATCTACTTCCTTTGCAGACAGTCTCTCTCGCAAACATAAAATATCCGGAGGAGAGACATAAGAAACCTAGATTTCGCAGAGTTTGTTTGCGTTTTTTTATATCGCACTTTTTTCCTCTCCCTCCCCTTAACTTTTTTTGCTCAATAAATAATTGTCACGGGGAGACTTTGCCTATGAGAAAAAAGTGATATCGGTAAGTAAAACGCGCAAAAGAAATCTCAAGATTATTGACATCTTTAAATGTAGCTCTGCGTGTGTGGAAAAACATGAAAATGATTTCCTTCATGGAAATGAAAAGACGTGTTGTTTTACTGATATGAAATACTAGATTTTTCCATTTTTATTAATGTCGCAAAATGGCGAAACTCTATCCACGCGACTTAATACATGAGTTTATGTTCTAAAGATTTCCCATGATAAGTTCCGTTTCGCATGTCAGCAAAAGCTAGAGAATGGATACAAACTTATTAGTTTGCTTCACCAGCAAAAAAAATATTACGGTACTTGCGCAGTACCCTTGGGTATCTATCAGCATCGTCGTTCATTATAAAATATCAGTTAAACCATCGCTCCTATTGTTATCTCAGGTGATGCTCCTCTTTCTACTCTTCTCGATACGAGATCGTTGAGTATAGCTCTAGTTTATCTATAAGGCATATCAAGATTCATGATGATGAATGCACGCTTTCTTGCACAGGCATCATCAAAAGAAACTCTCTTGGAACGAAGACATCGACAAGAAGATTTTTGTGTTAGATTGTATTTCATTTTTTACTGCGAATCAAAATTTACATTGCGTGCATTTTACATTTTACATTACATCCTTTATTATTCGATTTATACTTTATGAGCGAATAAATTTGCATGGAATCCAAAACCCTTCATTCACAAGCCCTTTAAATAGAGAGTCCGTGTGGATTGGTGATTTCTAAAATGTTGGTCATGATGATTTCCTGGCTTTCTATTCTAATCTGTTTTTACGAGCGCGCCTAAGAAATATTTTTTACTGACAGGAAAGGCACTGCTTCAAGTGCTTCATTTCTAATGTCATGCATGTCAGTAAAAAAACTCAAGCCTTAATTAGTCCATCCAGTTCCTGTTCGCATTACAAAGGAAAAAAAACTATGGTAATAAGTTTTTTATATTGGATAAGAAAGGTGAATGAATGGACTACTCTTGGCACCTGAAGTCTAAAGCATTTTAAAGATTGTGCTGTTTCATGGATTTGTTTGCCTAGTTCTAGCGTACAAACCCATTCTTTAAACTCAACGGTAGACATCCACAGGTAAGATCTAAGATCTAACACTACCTAATTACTTTGCAATTTATGCCAACCGAGTGGTTTCTAAAAACCTCTTTTTAATCAACTAAACAGCCGCAAAGAATACTGTATCGTTTGACGGATGAGTTTCAGTCAGAATGAGTGAGTACTGCCCATCAAATAGATAAAATGAATGGATCTTTAAACGTACGGACATTTACCCCTTCTCAACTTTCTGCATGACGGGCCATGCCATGAGCAGTTGCCGATACCTACGTTGTTTACATCTTTACTCGATACCTAATGTAAAGAAGGCAGTATTACTCCTTTACCTCAACTAATGAATGGCGTGACGCTGGGGTTTCTCTTGCCCAAGTACTACATAAAAATTCACATGGGCATATGACTGCTCCTGCGCGTTTCACACTCCTTCAGTTTCTTCTACGCACTATATTACATGCGCTCAGCTCAATCATCAACTCTGACAGGTCTGACTTACTCGCCGAAATCTTGTATGGATTCATGAGAAAATACGCAACACTTGATGTATCCATCCAATTAACAATTGATGGTTGCAGGTAGCAGTGTAATACAACAATAATGGAAAATTATACCGCGCATCCCTCCAACTTCATTCAAGAGAGAATGCAGTACCGTTTTATTACGTCTTGCAAGAAAATGTAATAGAAATAATAGAATTAGTTGTAAAAACCCATTATCCATCTAGAAAATGGAGTTGGGATTCTCATTTAATTTCATGTATATTTTACTATTGGCAAATAGGCAATTTCTACATAACTCATTGCATGACTTGGTACAAAAAAGATAACAAAATTGGAAAGCTCCATCGCAATTCATAGCAATTTATGGTATGCATAGTAAATAACAATATCATTCTCTGCTCCGCTGAAATGGAAAAGAAACACAAATAATGATCCCGTATATCTTACATAAGAAAAGAAATTGCATGAATTGAGCTTTTTGCTCATCATTATAATAAATTCGTAAGACAATAAGGTTTACTCATGAGTTTGCTGGCACTACTTGATTTATCAGATTTAATTAGAGGTTTAATCAAGTTCTAATTAAAGAACAAGACACTTTTATAAGTTTCTGTTTTCAAATTTTCAGGTCAACTTTGACTTAATCACTTGATAAAGAACAAAAGCCTCATGATACTTTACAGTATATAGCATCCTCTCAGTTCCATATTTTCCATTCCATCCCCCATTTTGCAAAAAATATAATAATGTACTCTAAGCGTAGAAAGCTATTATTTATCGCAATTTCCCCTTTTAGATAAATAGCATTTTTTAAATAAAAATCCTTCGCTAATAAACAATGCACCCTACAAATGCAGACAATCAAAATAACGGTGAGGGTATACACACATGCTTCTTCTTTTCCTTACTCCATTGAATTTTCTTTGGAAGACCTGTTTCTTCTCTTCAAACGAAGCAGCTCTTGCCATTTTTTTGCTATCCTATCGAGTTTAAACTCAAAACGGTATCTGATATCATTATACACCTCAAGATAAAAGAACAATGTTACATTTTATAAGACAGTAAGCTGAGATTATAGAAAGCCAACCGACCAACCACACACACGACATAAATATGAGTCTGTTTTCTTGTTTTTAATAAAAAAAGAAATCTGGGCTAAACGGATGTGAGCCAATTCACTACAATCAGGAAAGGCAACTCCGGGTCATTATTTCTCAGAAAAAAAACGAGGCAAGACAATGTTAGCATTCGTGAAGGCGTGATGATGATAAGTATACCTCAGGAGAGACCTGCGAAATCCATCCAACAATCACGACAATAACAAATAGCCCTTATCTCATCTTTGCCATGTCCTACTCAATGAAGACAGAGTCTCTCAGTGTATTCATACAGAACGCGTTTTTTACTGCAACAATCTTAAAGAAAATACACTATATCCAGATTTTCTTATTTATTGCAACAAATCCTACAAACCTCATATTCCTCATATTCAGCGAAATACACGAAAAACCCATGTTCTTACCCATGTATTGTTTACATTTTTATCCTAGACTGCAACAAACAAGTAGAAAGGATTACATTATGAATGCAAAACATTTACTTTATCATTATTATCCTGCCCACCACAAACACCAGGCCAAGCCACAGCTCCTTCTTCATCTCACGTATATTTTCAGCGAAACTTGCAAATCCAGTTAAACAGATAGTAAAGGTGCGCACTAAAAAGTACTACAGCCTTCGGCCTACAACTTATTTGTACCATAGGTTAGGAAGGTTCAAGTATGACGTAGAGAGTTCATCCAGTACAGAATGTGAAGAGCCTGATCAGCACTTCAAAATGTAAATGTTATGCCTGAAAGTATAAACATTACTATGCCTTAGCCATACAATTTAAAGTGGAGAACGGAATTAGGCATTACTTCAAAAAAGAAATTTTCTTTTTTTTACAAACACTCCACTCAATCAGCTTTTGAATGCAAGCCCATAAACCTTTCTTATGAGTACGTGAGTTATAAAAAAATCCGTAAGATTATATTATGATTACTTTTTCTAGCAAGACTTGACTGAACTGACCTGCAAAAAATATTATATGATTTGGTTGGCTAGTGCCTTCCTCAACCTCTTAAGGATGTTGTTTGAAAAGTAACGACTTTGTGTAATGGCAACTTTTTATGTCCATGTTTGCTATTCGAATCTTTCTTCTACTTCTACGAAAGCTAACTTGTTCGTTCTAAATCTAAAAAATTACAGGGACTTGTAACTCGTCCTTTTTAAAATTGGTTGGTAGTCCAGAGGTCGTTTTCATTTAGACATGAACATGACCAAAGTCATTAAGTCGGGGCGGGCGGTTCATCAGCAAATCTTTACACGAAACGAGTGCAGTTTGAAAACTGTGAAGGTACCGTTACCTTTTATTATGGACTTGTAGGAATTCCAACATGCTCAAGAAGAACACAATGCCTATGGACATCCATTAAAAGTCCTACACTTAAAATGAACTGGACGGGTAAAACCAATTGGCAAAACAAGAAAGAGGAATGAAGAACGAACAAAACGAAAACGAGTCAAGTGGGTTAAAAGAAATATTTTCTCATGGTTTTTAAACAAATGAATTTGATTAGAGCTTGTTTTTTTTATTGCAATATGCTACTGGTCTTGCAAATGGATATGACTCTGATCAGTGATCATATCGCAATTTCATTCTTCAGGAGATGCTAGAACAACTAGTTTGATAAAGACAGGTTATGCATATGACAATAATTTTCAATCGAACGATTCAACAAAGTCATGCAAAAGCTACTGGATATATTTATCCACAAAAAGTTTGCCTACTTTTCAGTAGGCATATATCCTTAGTCGGTATGCCCCACACAAGATGTTTAAACTATTTATTCGCAGCGTGTTCAAAGGATCAAAACAGAGAGGCTAACAAACTTTCCAAAACCAGCCAAAAAACCAAACAACCAACACAATTATTTTTTATTGCACACAGCCTAACTTACACCTCTACAATATATTTTTTTTCGTTATCATTACGACTTTAATCTTCTATCCATTGCTAAAAGGAGCAAAAGTGGCTGTGGCAAAGCAGGTATGGTAATAGTGGCCAAGTCTGATTAGACGCATTTTATTCAGCCAGGCCAAAGGCCAGCGGCATACTTTCTGCAGCTTCTTACTCAAAACATGAAGAAAATTATATGAAGCAGAAACTGACAGGTATTTTTATACGCAAAGTCCACCAATGATATTTTTATGCTCATCATGGTTTTGGATTGGATTTGTGAAATTCGCACGATCACTACCTTAAAGTAGTAAAGGATAGACTTAAGAAGGAGCAGCGGTAAAACGAGTTCCATGATTATAAGCGAGTTCTTTGAAAAAATATACAAAAAAATGATGCTGTAGTATTTCATGATTGAGGTTTGTATCTTTCACGTGTTTCCATTCATAAGGGTACATCATTTATCCGTTCATCTCTAGAAACTTTTACCTTAGCTAAAGTGCACTACTCTTTTAAAATTGTGAAATTCAGAAATAGTGTGGTACAACTACGCTGACAAGAAAGAGCGTGATTGGGAGTCTAATAAAAAATGGAATGAGGTCTCCATGCAAAAATCAAAACCCTCTTGATGATGATGCTAATGGTTGTTTGGTAAACCACAATAATGTTGTCGCGTTACTTTTTTTGGAGGATCACCACCACCACAAGAAACCTAGCTATACGTTTACCTGATATCGTCATCATCAATCGAGGAGATGCCCACAAGCTATTTCAAAACTTCTGCCCAGATGTCCATATAGAAAACGCTTGAGAACGATAAAACAAAAGAAGTAGGATACGAAAAGTTGTAAATGAGAGAGAACTAACCGTCCCAATATTCTCAATGAGTAAGTCCATACCATAAGCTTTGGTATTTTGTTTGCCCTTGTTCTCTGCCAATTCCGTTAAGTTGGTTTCGTGTAACACTTAAACTTAATCAAGAGAAGAACCGCGAAGAAAAAAAAGGTTTAGAATTACATACACACACATAGACAGAAAAAAATCAACTTACTTTTCAATCTCAACACTTATCGTCATCAGCCGCAGACAAGTAGTCTCTGTTGTTTTTTTATTTCCTTTTTGCCCTCTGAGTCGCTTCTGAAATCAAACAAAAAAAACAAGACACATTAACATGCTGAACCCCAACCAACCTCAACTTTGATTACTTTTTAATGGAGAGAAGACACATAGATGGGTGCATATCATGCTAAGATGCTTTCTTTCAATCAAGAATCTTTAATAATTTTAAGATCGTAAAAGGAACCAAAGTACCTAACTTGTACTATGAATTAAATTTTCAAATGTGAATTTCTCATCTTGCATTTCTAGCCAGCACCTGAGCATGAACGAAACGGTTATCCGCCGTTATGTTCCGCCTTTGTGATACTTTGTTCTCACGTCTTAGGGCATGAAATGCTCTTGAAAATGTAAAGTTGGTTAAGGACTTTTATCCAATTCTTAAAGTCTCAATAACTTTTACGTTTTTTTTATTCATGGTACTTTTTTGTTCGCCTTAAAAGTGCAACCAAGAAAAAAAACAGCAGGAGAAGTAATTTTTACATTTTTGACAGCCACAAGTTTTATGTCATTGTCATATACGCATACCTGCAAAAAGGAACATGTTCTGTTTGGATGACTATGACTTAGTTTCGCCTTTCCAAAAAATTAAGTGCATACGTGTTCTTCTGAAAGTTTATATGGGCAACCTTAAGCGTACAAGGATACGGACGGTGATTATAGGGCCGGGTTGGTTTGGTAGTTTGTCTCTGTGGCTGATTCACTTAGAACTTTCGCAGGGATTCCAACTGACTCATAGTATTTTCGCTATAAACCATATATTATGCAAACATTTAATTTTTTATGCATTATGCTGAAGCAAGGACTTTATAGGCCTTCATTCGTAGAAAAAAATCCTGATTGAAAGCCTAAAATGCTGCATTCAATAGCAGTATCAACTTTTCAAGAGAGCATAGCTCAGTGCCCTTCATCCATACAGAACCAAATTTTTCAAAACCACACTCAAATCTTACTTTGGTAATGTGATCCATATTACAGCGTATCTTTTTCTCAGGTGTGTATACCTACCTTAAATTCTTGCGAATGAAGGAAATCATACGACTATAGAATTCAAAAGCCTTTTTGTTTACCTCTGGCCATAAATGCATGCTGAAACAATTTGTTTCTTTTAAAGAAATTCAATGTACTTACGTTAGATACTTGTAAAATTTCAGAATGAGTGAGTTGTTTTTTTTCTGCTCAAAATGCATTACTAGGTCGTCCAACCAGCGTGACAAATGGTTGCGTTAACCTACTTAAACCAATTCATGGAAAATATTTTGCAGCGTTAATAATAGTATGTATACTACATATTTAGACTTGTGTATCTTACCCAACTCATGAATTAGAAAGCCTAAGGCCCGCAAAGTAACATGAGTCCTGTAAGGCATTTCATGTCTATTGGACTAAAGTGAATAAATGTTGTAATTTAATAATCTCTGTAGAACTTGTTCTTTGAATAGATGAATGGACAAAGACATACCTGAAATTGGAGCAAAACCTTTTAACGACAAAAAATCCGAATAAATTACGCACAGAATGTAGGGATAATTTATTTACTTGGACAAAATAAATTTATCGCGACAAAAAAGTAGCTAAAAGTTATAACAGCTTAAAATAAAGCGTTAAAACTGATATTATTTAGACTAAGAAAAATCTCCACGTATTAGTTCCTCTTAATTATTATTCACTTGTCATTGAAAACGCTCAATTCAATGAAGTAATAAAAATTTGTCGTAGAAGACGGAGGTGAATGGAAAACATGGAACACAAAAGGAGAATTGATATTTTATTGTTCTCCTACTTCTGCGAAACCTTGGAACTAGGCAATTCCATTTAGTTTGAGTCATCATCCTCATCATCATCACGCTTTACATTTCGCAAGTCCAAAGTAATAAAATGAACAAACTGAACTTTTTATAACTTTCAAATATCACACAAATTTGATCTAGTTTAGCCGATAAATTATCATGGAATTATCGATCTGTATCGTGACAAGCTTTATGATCAAATTAAACGGGAAACTTTTAGTAAATCTGATTTTTTTAGTAACGAGCTCAAGATGGAAACCACGATTGTATTTAGCAAGGTTACTATAAGCTCCACACCTATAGGTACACACATGTACTTTGTGCCACACACATACCAATCCAATGACTGCCATAAATGTCCAAAAAATGATTATGACAACATGACAAGGCCTTTCGAGAAGTTTACTTCTCAAGTCTCCTCTAAGCAAACCGGGTCAATCCTTACACCCCTATACATACATGGCAAGGTTTTTTATGATGGTTTACATGGACCGAGAATTAGCAATCAAGAGTCTTCTCATCTTGGCCTACATTAGACCTCTTGTACAGTTACTGAAAACGAATTGATAAAAGTCTGCTCTTATGCTTTGAACATTCTTCAGGTTCTTTTAATTAGACTTTTAAAAATGGAGGCAAAACAAAGCCTTAAAGATAAAATTTTGCGGCAAGAAACGACCTTATTAAACACCGCAGGATCATTATGATGACTCAAATCTTGCGTGGACGCAAGACGGAATGCAACGCCTAGCATAAAATAAAAAAAAATCATACCGCCACTTCCAATCCCATGAAATATTCACAGCATCAGCATTTTTCGTCCATGTGGCATTGTTGCTTGTACACATTTTTCAATTTTTCTTTCTTCATAATCCAAACGGAGATTGAGAGAAAAGGTCCTTGTAATTCATAAAAACAACTTTGAGCTGCACAAAACGACATCTAAAAAAGGCCTTCGAGTTTTAGGTACTAAGCATTGCACATTTCATTCATTTTTTATCGAAACGAAATATCGAAACTTTACAGTGCCGTAGTAAGAACGGGTGAAGGTAACAAATAAAACTCAGCGTAGCATGCCTCCTTTAAGTGAATTTCTTGATACAAAGGGATGACACGTATCAAAAAATATGGTTGCACAATTCGCGCGGTGTTCATTTGCCTTCCACGCTGATTTTTTTGGTACTTACATTTGCATTGTTGTACATAAATAGGTGCTCCGCTAAATCTTCTGATGTTTATTATGTGATATAGATGAAATCTCTCCTGCCTGATACTCATACAGCACATGGATTTATGTGCATATCATTATCATTTTAATAAATATCATGCTTTAATGCGATCCATTTTAATGCAGAGTCAGCAAATAATTTTGATGCTGCAAGATGCACTATCATCAAGAATCTAGTTGTTATTGCATTATTATCATCGAGCATGTGTCAAACTGGAATTTTGCGAGAGGATCCGAAGAAATGAGGTCAAGTCTTTTAAAATTCTCCCTTCTATTCTTTGTCTTGCTTGTTCACAATGTCATCCTTAGGTATATACTCTATGTATTCTTTATCCTTCCCCCCAAAAAAAGAAAGCTGCCAGCAGTGTGCCAGCTCCATCAACAAAGAAAACAGGATTTGCATAGTATGGACAATCATTGTATTAGAGTAATAATGATCATAATAAGTAAGATATACCGCTCATTAGGTAACGATATATTTTTTATTTTATTTTTTTGCGCAGTTTGGCAAACCATCATGTGGATAATGGATAGTAAAGATTGATGAGGATAATCATTAATGGGAAGGAACATGCTGATCCTACCGAATCGAGTGCTCTAGAATAATGCTGTATTCTGTATTGTCGACCTGCTATTGACTTATGGATGCTTAGCTTTTTGTATGTTTAGTCTAATAATGAAGGTCACTATCTAGCCAGTGGTTATTTTTTCGGGAGTGTTGCCAATGGTTAATAAGAACATTATGGTTTGGTTTCTCATCACGCATGCAGTATCAAAGTCAATTTAAAAGTTGGGGAAAGTTCAACATAATCAGGTTATGAATTTTAACCAACCCTAAAATTAAACTAAAAGGGTAACAAATTTTGAAGTCTAAAGAGCCTTCTTAGTTGAGCGACAGACATTTGCTGGACCTCCTGATGATTTTGACATTTATGTTGTTAGAAAAGGTTAAAAAATGTCAAAAAATATAAAGAAATTCATGCATTTTAAGGTCCTTATTGTCAGTTCCATTCCAACCATAAGGTCTGGGTTTAACATAAAAAGTTAGAATCAGGGTACAATACAGGTACTTGACTCCAAATATATTCTTTTAATCCCTTTGATATAACAATTCAGTTAAAATTCTCATAGACCATGGAGCCAAATAAAACATGCTAAAGAAAACAATCACTGCACAGAGGAGAACTCAACCAAGCAGAGAGACAAGAGCTTCATGCATGGAAAATGTTTATATGCGTATGTACGAAAAGGAACGACATGTACACCATCAAACTAAAAGTGCGGAATGGAAAGAAAAGGGTTAAAGACCTCAAGAAGAACGTATAGGATTAGTAGTTTCTTGCTTGCTCTCCTTTGCCTCTTGTAAAAAAAAATTTTTCTTATTACAATCACCGTACCATTCCATTTTATTCCATGATGTGATTGTAGAAGACGTTGTTGCACATGAAAAATCCATTTAAAATGTTTGAAAGGTGAAAAAACGTGCTTGTAGTTTGAGTTTTTGCCATGCCTTGTCAAGCTACAATTGTGTTTCTTAAGCCCTCCCGTTCGCAATAAATACGCATTTCATGACTACAAGATTTCTCTTTTTCACAAAGCCTTCCTCTGTAGAAAGTATCATAAAAAATGTTCGGAAACGCTTGGCCACAAGCGAAAAGCACTGGTCTATACTCCTCCGTGCTTTCTGAAAACCAAATTAGTTTGCACGAGAATCTAGATTTACACTCCAAGTTTGGAGGCAGCGATCCGCAAGCATTGCTTTTGAGGACCTTGTGCCATTAAAACAATATA
The DNA here is from genome assembly GCA_036850885.1 of Lepidocyrtinus dapeste. Classification (NCBI taxonomy): domain Eukaryota; kingdom Metazoa; phylum Arthropoda; class Collembola; order Entomobryomorpha; family Entomobryidae; genus Lepidocyrtinus; species Lepidocyrtinus dapeste. Next base: position 29,010 of record JAANSQ010000016.1, read on the forward strand.
ATATTACCAAGAGTTCAGCAAAACCTCCGAGTAAACCTGTGGAGGCGACCAAAAAAACAGGAATGTGTAATACTCACGACTTCATGTCATTATTGTCCTGCGCTTATGTGCTTATTGGAGAACCACAAAATTAGCATTTCATTGTCGCCATAAGCTTTCCTATTTACTTAGCAACAGCAACGGTTCTTGCTTGGACTAAATAAGCAGGTATAATGTACTTATTGTCTACGACGATTTCACAAATCCTAGTCCGGTGTGAGATACAAGTCGTGACCATGATCATATCTAATATTGCGGACAAAAAACCATAAACTTATTTCAAGCTTGGTTAGAAAGTCATACGCGGTGAGTATTCATTTTCTGATCCCATTCCTATCATTCCTTTAAGACCCACCACCGCCTCCGCGAAAAATTCCAAGAACTGCAAATACGAAAGTAACAACAAGCAAGAAATATCAATCCAAGTTTACGCGTTATCCAAACATATCCTCCATGTCCTTACATTTAGTTTAAAAGGTAACCAAAATTGCAAATCATAAAATAATATATTTTTCTTAATAGAAAACTGGCCTATGATATCTTTTGACTGTAATAGTTTGGCACACTTAAGGAACAATTGACAACGATTCCATTTATCATTAAGAGGATTAAACATGGACGAACTAAAGCAATACTAAAAAGCTTTTCATTAGAATTTAATGGAGAGCTAATGCAAAGATTTTGGCAGAGAAGTAGAACATGCAACAGTAAAACTCTTATACGGCTCAGTGAGACTACTGCATGGGCCATAAAAAAGGCAGGCAGGCCAGGCAGGTAAGTACCTTAGTTTTTTTCTACTTTCTTATCATGGCGAAACTGATGAGCAGAGGATGATGATCCCTTTTGCAACTTAAAAAAATGTTATTTCGCTGGCGCTGACTGATCATCATGATGTGATGAGCATACAGCATACCACCATCATTATCATCGCAAACCACACACTTGGATTTTCAAGTACGAATGGAGTGCCAAAAGAAGACATGAAGGCTCACAAGAAGAGCTAGAAAAAGAAAATATCACGAATGGACTCTTAATACGCAAGTCCCTCTTTCCTTTACAAGGAGAATCCTCCATAGAAAAAAAGATTACGGTACTTCTAAAAAAAATCTCTTCCACTTATTTAAAAGGCAAGCATTTTTATACCTGTCTGAAAAAGAAAACTGGCTTATTCTTGCATGCCTGCATGAATACAAAACATTATTCACGCAGAATTTTTTTTCAGTAAGAAAAAGGAGTCCATCCATCTGGTTTTCGTGTGCAGTTCAAAACGCCATTTTATTTTTCATGATTCGTTTAGCCGTAAGTAAATATTATTATGCATGTGTGTACGAAATGAATAATGTGTGCTGATTTCTGGTTTTGCTGGTCATGCCAGATTCAGAGGTAAAAAATGCGCATGTCTGCATGACACTTGAGTTTCCATCCAACCCCACTTAAACAATACAAAGTAGACAAACAAACACGGTTTCTTTTGGACAATCATCATCATCAAGAACAAATTTCTTTTCATACCTTTCAACTTTTTTTTTCTTATAGAATGTCATTAGTTTTAAAAGAACAGGTGCTTTCAATTCGAAAAAAAGCTTTTATGTAAATTGCACGTTATGGAGAGATGCGATATGTGAATGCACTACTTTACAATTTTTTTTGCGACTTAAGGAACGAAAGAGATCCTTAAAACGAAAACACGACATACGTGTTCTTCATAAGACATGGTGACCTGTCAAGTATTTACTATGTTATAAATTGCTGGTGGAGAATAAAACAATCTTGACAGAGACAGGGTTAACATTTATTTTTAAGTCTCCATTAGCTTACCACTTCTAAGAATTAGTATAAAAAAACTGTGCCCTTAATATCTCTCATGGATATAACTGTATTCAAGGCGAAATGATGTCATAAACACTTCAAATCATGAGTAATTTCTTAGGAACTTCTAGGCCTGGCTGATAAGGAGAGCAAGAAGGGAGAGTTTATCAACAGAAACTATATGGCTGATATCCATTCCTACGTCACGACCCAAAAATCTAGGTTACCTGCCTTATGCCAGGCAGCCTGTACAATCAGGCCCTTTTTTTGCTGAATCCATAATACCACTTATAGTACATACTATCATATCATAAAGAGAAGCCTAGACTTTAAGGCTTGAAGCTCAAGGATTCATTCCTTCCATAAACTGGTAGAAGCATACATACACACAGCTCCTCACGCTTTAAAAAAAATCAAGACCTAGATTTTATTTTGCAACCTGCCAGAGCGGTCTTCTCCGACAAACTGCGCAACACAAATTTCTTGATTCATTCACAGAAGCAGTCCGACAGCCAAACAAACCAGCCATCCATTATAATTCCATGCCTTTTCATCTTGCCCAATCCATTCAGTGCATCTTATAAGAATCTTTTTAAGGATTGGGAAATAGGTAAGCAGTAAATTGTCTGGTAATAAGGCTACATGTGCGCATACGTTGTTATTTTAAGGAGAACTACCGCTACGTCGTTCCACCTGTGCCTTCTTTTTTTTGCCACTATTCTCACAGCACAAATTCGCAGGGATAACGGTGAATTCCGGCCAAGCCAATGAGAGCAAAGGAGTCTTAAGGCACGTAAGAAAAGATGGTAGGTACTCGTGCATTACCACGAATCATGATGAATGCTTGTATCATGGATATAATAGACTTTATGTTCTTGGCTGCTCCACAATGAAGAAATGATAAAGGGAACTTTCCGTTACGAATCTAGTACAATGAATTTCGCAATGTTAACTCTATACCAGATAATTTGCCATACTTTTGCAATCCCTTTTTTACCCAAGCATTGTTTGTTGCTGATGTTTCATTCCAATTGAGGGACTGAAAATAATCAAATCAGGAACAATCCTCCTGGTACGATATTAAGGCCAGGCGAACACACTATGGATAATGTATGCCTTTGGTATCATCAACATGTAATATTTTTTTAAAGGGTTGTACACTGAACCTGATTTATTGCTCGTATAAAATGTTGGTATCCGCCTCTTACCCACTTTCAGCATGTAACATGACAAGAGTGAAATGTATGTTTCGAAATTCATTATTATCGTGATTCAATCCGAATACGAAACATGTCCATTCATATAAGCCATTATCAAATAGATAAAATGGATATGCTCACTGATCACAGATTGTTTTACTATAGACGCTTTACGTTCCGTACCACCGGCATGTCATCAATTCATAATAAAAAAATAACAATTTGCGCAAGAACAGTTGTCCAAAAGAAGTTGGTTAAACTAATATAACGGCTTTTAGCCAATGGTCCCCTATTTCTTGCGAAAAGTATTTTCTTAGCACTGTGTTAGATGCGGAAATGGAAATTTTGGCTCTTTCACGGATGAATGCTGCTAAAAAGTACTGTTAGCCAATTTTCATACCAAGAACGGATGGAAACCATTCAGCTTGCGAAAATAAACGCTATATTTTTTAGCGGAATGCGGATACTGCATTAAAGTGATCGCGTTCAGTTAGGAACTTGACTTGTATTTTCTTTACAATTATAAAAGACATATATTCATGAGTATGGATTCTTCATATTTATCAAATTTAATTTTGAAGACTGGTCCAACATTAATTCTCTATTGGTATTGTCAAACTACAGTTTCACCTTGCCTTGAGAATCGGTATGCGCAGCCAAAGATTTTTTGATGGATGGATCATATACCCAAACATCAACATCTCCTCACATATTACCACCATCGCAAAAAATTATCATTGCGAAAGGCCATTAGATTAGGCCCGTCTTTAGTACAAGGTCATAACTCATTTTTGTTTTATGCATCATCAAAATTACATTTTCCGCTTTTCCATTGTTTTTAATTTGCCCCCACTTTGTTTCTGTTTAGAAAGAAAATAATAATGGAACTTGAAGGACTTTTTCGATGGAGCACTTTTTGAAGGTGCTTTCTAGCTCTTATGCCAGTATAATGTGGCATATCGGACTATCCTACTTTTTCTAAAGTCATCCATTCCACTTTTTAAAGTGATTGTAGAATCATGCATCATGCTTGCATTTATTGACCAAGGCGAAACTAAATATGACCTGGCCAAAGCGCTGCAAACATTTTCGAAGGATTGCTCTGACTCGACTCTGGCGCTGGCCATTAGTCGTTCATTCATCAGTCATACCCACATTCACCTTTACCTAGATATGTCGTCATGTATGAAGTAAACTGCATGCCTTTTTGGACTCACTTGACTCTCCATATTTGTTACGCACTATGGAAGGTAAAAATGTAGATAAAGCGACAAGGACACAGGCTCTCCCCTTTCGATAGAGTATGATAAAGTTGGCTAATTAGGACCGACTTGATTAGTCAGTTTAGCATGGAAAAAAGCAAGCGTCCAAGCAAAATGTAGAAATGAAAGGCAATATGAGATCTACCACTTCATCATTAATAATGCATAGAATGCTGAAGTAATTGCCACCAAACGCTAATCCAGAGAGATAATATCTTCTCTGAAAAGTTGCCAAATTTTTATATTGTTTGTACTAGTTTAAGAAATCACAAACATTCTAGTAATTTCAGCAGCTTATTTAGTTTTAATCAATTATTTCTTCCAACTCATTCACTGACTATGTGAATGAAACGACAAAAAAAATCCGTTGAAAATTGCAGCAGAAAGTCACCCTATTTTAGAGATGAAACGAACAAAGGAAATTCAACCCTTTCGTGGAGAGCGTGCATTCCAGCCAGTTCTATAGCCATGTTCCCGAGTACACGAACGAGAGACAATCAAGATCAACAGGTGTTATGCATGCTTTGAGCATCCACGTGGTTTTCACTTGTTATTTGTGCTGTGGCATTAATGTTTGAAGCAACCCTAGAACCTTTGGTTACTATAGAAACATGAATTAAACATTTATAAACGTATCTGCTATGCAGCAGAAAGTAGGTTTCCAACATAAGAATCAGCAAAAGAAAAAACTACAAAAAAACATTCATTGCTTGGCAGAAAGAGACGGATTGAAAATTCACATCCGTCTTCAAACTCAGACCTTTTCCTACATCCCCTTCAGTTAGAAATTTGAAACCCTAATTCCGAGAAAACAAGAAGGTCCTTATTTCCAGAGAGTAAAAAATATTTAAAAAAAGAGAATTTCATGAGTTCTTCATTCAGATGAACCCTCTTTTTATGATGGTGAAATACATTATGGACAAATTGAATCTGGTACTTCAGAGGATATAAGGTTTCATCATCATCATCATGAGAATTCATTCAAGAAGATGTAAGCAAAGTCAGACAGAAAGATGACAAATGGGAATTTCCTCCAAGTTTATACGTTGTCCTTTTTCCAATTGACAATGAATTTGCTCGAGTCATGCCATGTCATAATCATTGCATATTGTATGATCAAATATGATGTAATAAAGGATTAAGTAGTTTATATTTATATCCTAACAATAATGCATTTTTTGATTTTCTCCAGAAGTTATATTGCGTGACTAAGCTAGAGTTGATCTTAAAGGAAAGGAAACGACCTAATGATATAAATATCCAGCAACAAGCTGTAAGCTTCCTGGGATATCAATCGGCTCTACTCTTGCTTACTTCCTCAAACCTTCAATCCTTTACATTTTTTTCAAGAATGGAAAAAAAACACTGCACCACAAAACGAATTAATGGATTTTAAAAAGAAATCGTGGTACACGGACGAACATTACGCATTGTTAAACCAACATCCGGTCCAGGAAAAAGCTGTAGTGAGAAATGAGCATGAAGAAGAGGGCTGCTAATGTAGGTATGGGACTATGGGACATGACATGAGCGGGTGAGTGGCATCACTCTCAGTTACAGCTTTTAAGAAAGATTTTAAACCATGCATCCCACATATGGCCTAACCAACGCTTGATCATACGAACATACCATACCAGCATATATCCCCCCTTTTAAGTAAATATTATTTCCTCCAGTTACCTTAATTTCGACAAGCTGTCCCGAACGAAGAGATGGGGTGAAATTTGAAACTTCCACAACCAAAAATATCTTCTTCCTTTCCTCCCTAAAATCTGTTCTTGGTTGATTGATATTGGTCCTCCAGGAAAGACAGGAAACAGGAACAAATAATGTGAAGATGATGAAAACTGGATACGAGATACGAATATTACTTTTTAAACGCGGAAAGTCTTTCAAAAGTTTATTTTTCTAGCAATCAAAGTCAAAATCTTTTAATATGGAAATCACTTTGTAAGTTATGGAAAGTCAGCAGATCAATCGAACTGTGTATTTCACTGTATGATGTAGGTCAATGACCGCCACACTGGAATCTTACTGGACCACGTTGTCTGGATAGAAAAATGTACACAGTTGTAGACGTAGAATGACGTTCGGTAGCTGGTTTCTGGCGCGAAGTAAATAACTTTTTAAAATCTCCAGCTAGTTTGAATGTTTCTTTTTGCATTAGCATACGTTACACATGCTCATACGGCAAACAGGATATATGCACAGCACAGTTCCAGAGAAGAATTCTTCTGATTTAGTTGTTATTCAAATATTTTTCAGCTTTCCATCAAAACTAAGACTGACAAGTTGAATCTACGCATTGAACTCAAGTTTACCGAGAAATCCAGAGAAACTATTTCTTCTGGGTATTGTGTCCTCCACATAATAACTTCACGGATAAAAAACTTGGAGAATAATAGACAATGCGTTTTTATATAGAAAAACACTTTCAATCAAATTCTTTGATCTCGTCCCAATTAAAGGTTATTACACTGTATTGTTCCATAGAATCTAAAGTGACTCAAACTGGAAATGTCAACGATTTTAAATCGACTTTAAGAAAAAAAAGTGACGATTGCCTTCACACGGACACAAAATCTTGTCCAGGTCAACTACATTAATCATTACGTTTCTCTCTAGATTGAGAACAAATTTGCACCTGAACTTGCATACAAGTGATCTTTGTTGTGTGCTGGAGTGAAATGTCAATGATGAATGCAAACAACACAAGAAAGCATGCTTGTAATTATGTATATTAGATTGTTTTTAATAGAGAAGAGCACACCGCAATGATCAAACGTCCGGACGGGGGCGATGTACGATTATTACTGTTAAGTATGAAACAGTGATACGCCAAGTTTTTTTGTGTGAGTGTGCTTACACGTTGTTCATTTCGTTTTTTATTTTGACTTTAATGCCTTCTACCTACATATATAAACTGCCAGTTACACTTTACTTGTCTCTTGGGTATACAAGGTCTATTGTAAAACACTTAGGTGTACGCGAGAAGGTGAGCATTTGTGAGTAAAACTTAATGCTGAGCTGCATGAGGCATGAGATGATTTGGCGAGAGGTCTGAGTCTGTAGAACTATGCGATACAAATGATGATCCTTGTTGCCTCTCTTGATGATTGTCGATGTATGCTTGTTGATATAAGGGAAACTTTGCTCTTCCGATTTTCTCTGTCTGTGTCTGTGAGGAAAATGTAGATATGTTCGATGGAGGGAAGTGAACTTCCCAGGCTAGGCCTCTAAAATAACTCCATGCATGTAAAAATACGACTTGACTGAACTAATTTTTGTAAAGCCAAAGACCTGGATGGAAGCTCAAAAGAGGAACAAGCTTTAGACCACAAGTGACGGTGGAGTTTTTGTAGTAAGTTAGTTAGAGTAGATGAGTAGGAAGAAGAGGATCTACGTGTTTTTTTTTTCATGAAAATCGTACATTCAGCAAATATCCATTTTAAAACATTCACAGAGAATTTCGCCGGGGTGGATGGACTTTCTGCCTGTTGCTTTGTGCTTTGGCTCTTACTGGATCTTTTTTTTTTTTGATGATGTTGATGTCGGTGATGATAATGAAATGATGATGATAATCAGTGTATAACCGAACCACATGGAGGGCATGGCATGTACTCTTGATTTTATGCTAAAATAATGAATCGTATACAATGTTTGCAGTATCACTGTCAAATCTACAAAATCATTAGCGTTCATGGTAGCACTACCTAGGGAAGATCCAGCCAAGATAAGAATTAGATTTGCATGGACTAGTGTGGCAAAAATGAAATGTGAAAGTTACCAAATAGAAATAACGTAGACGTGATTTCTTATGTGAAGCAACAGGTATGGAACAAAGGTAAAATAACTGGACGAAGCATGTCAAAAACCCAACCCTCTTTTGTGCTGTTGTAAAGGCTGAACTTTGATTGTTCATTTCATGATATACATGTATCCACTTTGAAAAATTAGCGTGGAGCAACTGAGAAGCTCTCAAATATTTTCCTGATTTTTTGCTGATTGAAAATGTAAACGTTTCATGGAAAATGTACTCTTGGTAGCGCGTTTCACACTGGAAAACGGTCATAGCTCTTTTACCTCAATACATACAAAAGTTATATTTTTATTGCAGTTGTACCTGGAAAAGTTGATCTCATCATTTGAACTCGACTCAAATTTTGCATTAATGAATAAATTTTGTGTATATTTGCGTCACCCGTTAAAGTCCGGAAATAGATCTTGTTAAGTAAAATCGTTTCGACAGTCGTACAGGTTGGTTTTTCTTAGGGGCCTGAGAGTATAATGGGTACAGCTGAATAAGCAGTGATTGCATATTGCATGGATATTTATTCAATTTACAATTAAATAGTACGACTTTAATTTTCTAAATGAACAAGTAAAATAAGATATAATTATAAAATATATTTATTCTGTGCAAAATGCAAATCACTGAATCATAATTTTACCATATTTGCAATACCTATTATTTGCTTATTAATCGAAACACGATAAATTCAGTATCAAGCAAAGATTGTGTGAGTGAACATGTTTGTAAAATGGTACGGTCCTCGTTCCTTAGTCGCTCGTGGAAGTTTTACTAAAATTTAAAACTTGTTTTTAAATCCAATTCCATAGGGCTTCCAATGTCCGTTCGTAAGAAACGATTTGTTTTTATGAATCTTAATGACTTTGGAGAAAGTAAAAGACGAATTCAAAAGCACACAAAAATTTCTTGGATGCGTGATGATGAAATAGTGGGTTAACTTTAATTTTGGTCAATGTTATTCGCTGTCCTTCCCTTGAGCCCATTTTTCATCTCCGAGAGTCAAATTTTGTTATTGCCATTGTTACCCATGATACTAAAACTCGCATATTTAAGTTTACACTTCCGTCAGCTCAAATAAAGACTAAATATAACTCACCATTTCAATTTTTTGCAGTGTGAAAAATAGTCTAAAACTTGGATGCATCAGCTTTTGAAATATGACCAAACACCGATTTTCCCTTTGAATTCTTTTTTTCTTTATTCCATGAAATATTCTAAAAAAATATTTCCGAAGGATACTGTTCAAATAAAACCGATTTCTCAAACCCATTTGAAACTTCTCTTATTTTTATTATTACATTTTTTCTTTCGAATTCAAAATTCAAGGACATTAAGCTTCAGCCACAACTAAATTTGGATCATGTTCTGAGTTTGTCTTTGGTACTGTATTCTTGACCTCTTACAAAAATGTGCCAGTAGGATATGTTAATAAAAACTTTTAAAGTATAAATAAATGCAAACCACATCCGGTAAGCTGTAACTGATTACTTTTTCGTCCAACATCATGAAACACTAAAGTGTTTTGCTTGAAGCCCCGAAATTACCCTCATGTTGCTTCTGCAAGGGCACCTTGGTACAGAAAATTTTGCATTTATGATTTTAAATTTTAAATGCGAACTCAAGCTCAAGAATTTTCTGGAATTCTTTCCACAAGGTTTTTTCTCGCCTCGTGGATAATACCTATCAAAAGTCATGGAATATTATTATTTTTTTTCATAAATCCGTGAAACGAATAAAAAGCAATGAGATCCTCAATCACATATATTTAGTATTACATTTATTTACAAGATAAAACTTGATTATTGAATAAAACAATAATTTGGTTATCTCATGAATTTAAAAAAAGGAACGGACGGTAAAATATTGTATCCATAGTAAATTAAATGAAATAAAGTTAACAAATTAGATGCTTCGATGATATTTTGTACTAATCACAATAAAAATCTGATTGTCAAATGTATTCCTAAAAAAAGTTTTTTTTTGAGCCGAATTGCTATAGTCGAGGTAGAAAAACCCATGCATTATGTTTGCTTACCTCAAAAAAGTCATATTCATAATGATCCAGATTTTCTTTTGCAGCCCCCTCAAACCTTTAGTTTGCAATGCTTTTTCTTCAGTATGAATCCTCTCCCCAACTGCTGGAATTAGTTGAGTGCTGTTTTACAAAAAAAAATGTACTCATTCCATAAAAATACTTAAAGCACATATTCTTCCATGCAGTACTAACAGGCAAAGTTTTCATATTATGCTTTAGTCTCCATATGCACATGGTTTATTTTTGATACTTTTATTGCTAGGCGGCATTTTGAGACCCAAAGAATGCATGACAAACTATCCCCCAGGAAAAGACTTTACTTCAAGGGTCTGTCTCCATAGGCAGTTTTCTGGATACTCTCCAAAAAATCCCTTTTTTCACGGTACGGTTGCTTTACGGTGAATATGTACGGATATGGTATCTTCTTGAAATGAATTTTAAGCTTGAGAAGCAGCTTGCTATTTTCTTGGGTTATAGTGTCTCCTTCTCATCATCCAAAAATTTACCCTAGAAATAAAAACTTACAGTATCCAGAAAATATTTAACCCTTTCGTATTTATCGGTTAAGGCGAATTGTAACAGGTAGCCAATAAGGTTCATCAACATAACTTCAAGCAATCCAGAAACATGAGTTAAAGGGTATATCTGATATTTCTTGTCCCATAGGATTCAAATTGTGGCTACCATTGTCCATAATAAATGTTGCTAAGACGTTCCATTGTCCATTGATCCCCAAACTGGGTGTTCTTACCCAAATAAATCCAAGAAGGAATGAAGTGTATCGTCTTGCCCTTTTGTTTAAAGCTTCTGATTGAACCAGTGCATGTGTTGAATTTAGGGTTTTTTTCCTCCGTCCGTTGACATTTTTATTTTTAATTTTCCTCCACAAAGAGATAATTCTCAAGCTGCTTTTCCTGGAAAATCGGTTGGTATTGCTTCACATTACTTTTTTAAAGAAAAAAAGCTCCCCCCGGTAGCAGCATACACATAAAAGTAAATCTGGAGAGTCGACATTTGTATCGTGATTTTTTGGGGACGGTTGATGGATAAAACTTATAATGTCTGAGTGCTGGAATATGTACACATGCATATTCATCTACTTATCATGCCTTCTGCGGAGAAACTCAGTCCAGGTTTTTATTGCACCCAGTAGGGATGATAGTTGGTGGGATAGAGATTTTTCTGGACCACATTTTTCGTTAAAGAAAGTTTGGGTACAATGTGGGATTGCTGGCATTTTTTCGTCCCCTTGCATATCGTTCTGAGAAATGTGCAGTTCTTCAAAACCCTCTTCAGCTAGGAAAACTTCCCCCGATTTTATGATTACGAAGTATGTATATTTTTAAGAAAAATCTTAAACTGCTGGGGCGGAATGAGCATGACGCACTTCTCGCTTACTAACAGCTATTTCTTCTCACCAGAATGGCCTGTCATCAGTTTGCTTAGATGATAGAAAAGTAAACAGCAGGGGAGCAGAATCTACACTCGTGTTTTAATTTTCCATGAGAGTTGAAAAAAGCATCTGCCTGGATAAAGAACGTCAACAAGCACAGTTCATGATATTTGCTGGAAAAGGATACACGAATTATTGAATGATAATATCTGAAACTAAATTCCTATTGGTCGGCTTTCCTGTTTTAATCATAATCCAGATATACTAATTGCGAAGTTAAATCACAAAATATTTAAAAAATTAAAATGCGTGCGCAATTAAGAACGCTCCAAATTATATGTTTTTTTTTATTTGAAGAAAATGACAGCAGTGCGTTGGGTTTGTGTTGGTAAATTCGTGGTTTTCATTTCACAAAAATATGATATCCATGAGATGCCACGCCAAATGCATTACAATTTGCACGACATTGCGATTCACATCTCCTCCAACATGATGAATCAACCTTCGCTGCCGCAACCGTGTGGGCAGCGTATTCTTTCTTAATATCAGTCCATAATATCATGTGTTCAGGAGCATGTCGTTTCAGAAAAGGCATGGCTACGTTTGTATCATGAGCAAAAGTGCTCAAGAGTTTATTGACTTAAGTCATGGACCGCATTAAAAATTTTCAAAACTTGCCGGAGGGCGTGAATGCTTGAGCTCTGGAGAAATTACTTTTTTTTCTTATCATCGTCCTTCTTACATTTCCCATACGTTTCGTAGCGCATTTTTTACACCTACGTAAGATTCTATTATGTCATGTAGATGAAAGTATAATGACGAGAGGGTGGTCTATATCACCACATCCCTAAAAATTGGCGTTTTCTCTACTAATAAGTAACGTTCCAACCAGACCAACAGTTTTTTTGTCCATTCAACGCTCTTCATTCTGTTCTCATGAGAAGAGTCATAAAATCGACAAATTTTTCACTACAATCGTGCCAGAAAAGTTGACTTTCGAAGCGTATCAAAGTTTGTTGAGCATCTTCAGTGTTTGAAACTTTTTAGAGTCAATGACTTTTGTAGGAATGCTTTTTGTGTTGTAGTGAAAATGCTCGCCATACATTTCAGTCTCCAGATGGAAGACTGATAATACATTGGATTTCAAATGGGATGTATCCTTCAGCAAAAGTGAAAAAATTACTAATTTTGTTCACATGACTTACCTATCTACAAACGTACAAGACAAGTTGTTGTAGTACATTATGTATGTTCCTATAACTTTTGTAAACAAAGAAAAGCTAATTCGCTAAAATTCTGTAATTTTTATACTCGCATTATTTTTATATAGTTTTCTGTGAATATCACAACTGAATTTTTATACTTTATGATCTTTTTCCAGCAAGAGGAGTCAAAAATAAAATTTATGTCTCGCTTTTTCTTCGCCACCGCAAGCAACCCACCCCGTAATCTCCTTCTCAAGCACACAAAAGCATTGAGTTACACAGACCATCTCACATCTCAAAATTAGTAGGGATCTACCAGAAACTAAAAAGGAGAAGAAGAAACACAAAACCAATCCTACACTAACATATGTTAAGCAGATGACCTGCAGGAGAAAACGCTAAAATGCTCTTTTGTTAAATTACCACGAATTTCATTTTGTCTCCACCAGAGAAAATTTCTCTTTGTGCATATTTTTTCATCCAACACAAACCCGAATACATTATTAGATAATACATTTTTTCAAACATTTTCTCGGCCAGTTTCCAGTCGAAATTTTCGAGGGCTTTGCCTACTTCACTGTTGACTGCCGTTGGGTAAGTTGGGTTTAGCAATATTGTTTGTAATAATGAGCTCAGACAGGAGATGGAGGATATTTAGTAGTGTTTTATCCATTCCTTAAATTCTGGTATAGGTACAAGCTTTTTTTTTATCCAAGACAGAACCTGAATTTGTTTAACAATATTGGAGACAGCATGATTACCTGGCCGTATTTTGAAAATGGCAAAGCGCACTCAAACTGCCATAAAAACTAAGCCTGTCAAGCTCAAGGTTATTTCCCTCTCCATGACATGGGATTTCATGAAATAACATAAAGCCTTATACCTTCAACATTATAAAACTTTTCTTGCAATGTAATTCCATCCCTCTAGAAAGAATTAAGCTCATCCCTATACTCCAGCCAATGTTTTACGCAGGTGAGCATGCTCACAAAAGCAACCACTAAGAACTGCTGTAATTGTGTAGCATGAAAAACTTTTTTTTTCCTCGAAGATGCTACAGATACTTTCTGGTGGCATTGCCCTGACTAGGCTCATATATTGGATAGTGAGCTGGAATTTGTAAAATAAAATGTGATCATCAGGTGCAGAAACGCTCATGAAACGTACGTTAAGAAAAAAGGAGGAAGTGCTTAACTCTTTGATACCGAAACGTGCACACAATTCTTTCATAGAAAAAACCGAAGCAAGAATTTTTTTACTTCATACAATGATACACCACTTCCGTATCATTATTATTTGGCAAAGAAAATCCAGCTTGGATAAAATCCTTAAGTAAATGGTCTCACGCAGGAGGATTGACTTTACGGGTTTATTTTCATCGAATTTATGAATATGCATAGGGGCATTGATTTACTACTTCCTAGACCCGAGAACTCTTTGCATTGTAAAATTATTTTCACATTCTCGGACAGGTTAAGTCACAACCCACCCACTGCTTCATTTATAGCAAATCTTACAAATAGATTTTGAAATCTTAAAAGGGTTGCTTCATGTTTCTGGATGCAGAAAGACTAATATGAGAACGGTAAGTTAGGGTGAAAAAATGCATTATAAAATGCTCTGATTTTTGGTTCATTTTTCTCCTTCGTTTTTTTATTTCATCGGAAAAGGTAAACGTATCTGGTTTGACTAGCTACAGAACTGTTAGTTTTTTTTTGAAAATTATTACCTGCGTAGCTGAAAATCCTAAAGCGAAAAGTTCAAAACCTTTTTTCTACCCTTATTCTCCATAATATTCATAATAGTATTTTACAGAAATGTTATAGTTATCCCAGTTAAGTATTTTTTATACGAAAGAAAGCAACCAGAAAAGATGGTGTATTATCATTACATTATCATCACCTGAACGATATACTTCTTGAGCAGAGAAAGAGGCTGCATATAATTTAAAGGTCATAATCTCTCGAGCTGACTGACTGGTCCAGCAGGTCTTTTACCTTTACCTTACCCTAACGTTCTTGCCTCCATCCACTCCATTTCTTGCTATCATTACATCATGTACAAGCTTCTTCACTCCGGCCATTTCGCATACTAAACACCATATTCTTTGCTAATCTATTACAACCCACTTTTTAAACCTTATTTCTTGCTTCCATTTTTATCCAGAGGCACGTATTTTAGTTAGTAATCATGGAGATTGTCTACAAAAAATGGACATGTAATTGCATAAAGTAATTCATTATGTACATTATTTTTCTATTCCCATAAATTTTGCACTCCATGATTACATTTTGCCGTTTTGAAAAATTCCTTTGTTATTCGATATCTTCAGAATCAAGATTTTACGTCCATCTCCAGCCGAAATTTTCTGATGATTAAACAAAGAATATATTGTTTCTCACGACAAAGCAGATCTTTCAAAAACGTCGATAAAGTTTCAGTTTTCCACTTTACAACAATCTAAATTTATAGCATCGACTTTACTGATTAAGGTTATAAAAACGTTTTCCCATACGTCCAACTAAGAGACTAACAATTAACCATGACTCATGACCTGAAGTAATCTGTAATACATGCTTATGTAACCGCATGACATCCACGTTATCAAGTTCTCCGCCCCAAAATAAAACAAGCTTGGATTTCCTTCCATAAAATTATTTTACAACAACTGGCGAATTTTTACTGGTGAGACTGAAACAAGGTTGCATTTCCCACAAAACCGATTCCCCGTTTCTTTTTTATTCTCGCTATGATGATACCGATTTACCGTTATAATATATTCAGCATTCATATTCGTCCAAGTACGTATAAAATACCTAATGATTAACACTTTGCGGAATCTTATATTCAATCATCCATGTCCATGACACTCTTGATGTTTCGTGTGAACGTCAAGAATCTCTAAAGACTTCTCGAATGGCTACTAATCCCCATTACTGTATCTCAGTGGGTAGTAAAAAATCTCCATAATACCGGTAATCTGACTGCAAGAATCTTAATATTTATCTCTTCAATCCCTTCATTCCTTCGAATTTTGCCTTTGCTCTACATGCAAATTTTTGAAATAAGAAGCTTCATAAAACAAAACCTGATTAGGAGGAGAGTAGAAAAAAATCGTCTTTTAACTTACGTAGTTAATCTTAACAGCATTAAAAGGATCGTACCACACCTGAACTATTTACCAGAAATGGAAGTATGAAGAGAGTGTGCGAATAAGTAATTCTTCTGCATGAAATGCAAGAATGAAAAAGGCAGGTAGGAAGAGAAAAAGAAAACCGCTGACTGTGAATGATGCTGACGATGAAGATGATTTGCCTGGATTTTGGAGTGAGGAATGTATACACTTAATGTAATTTGCTTCTATATGACTTACGAAACAATTTTTTTCCCTCCTTACATAATGCCATTCCATAACATTGCAGTTATTTTATACAAACCTCTTATGTAGAATCCGAAACCGTGAAATTGTGTCTGTGAGGTCTTTGACCTCGAATGCACCCTGTGAGAAGTTTTCCTCAGCCAGAATATTCACTAAAGATAAAAATTTTTTTTTGCCAGGTGGTAGGTACTATAGTTTCGATGGAGTTATCGTGCTATCATGTTTTCCTCTGGAGACATGAACGAGTAAAAAGCATAACACTACTAACTACTAGTAATGCAATTCATAGAACAACAATAATAAAAAACCTGCTGTTGGTGATGATGATGATAGATATTGCTGATACTAATATGATTTCTTGGCTCTTATTGTGGTTTCAAACGAAACCTTATGGAGGAGGAAAACTCCATGATGCAAGGTGAGCTTTGAGTCTTTGAGCTATGTAGATGTTGCCTCCTCAAGACTCCGATGATGAGTGCTACTACATCATCTAAATTCTTCTGCTGGGTTCGTTTGGATCGCAGAAATATTACCGTAAAAAGGAACTGGCAAAAATTGGTTTGCTTATTTGGCTCTGGGCAGTTTTTCAGTTTTGTGGCTCAGTGCTGCTGATCATCTTGACAATGATAATTGTTATACCGTGCAGTCAAAACTTTGGATTGTAGGTATGCTACGGTCATGTAAAAAACGTACCGTACTTGAAACATTGCATGGAAAAGAATTTAAGACATGCGAATAAACTCGTAAGATTTCTCTGTTACCTGTTTTGAATGCAAAATTTCCATGTATAGCGGTGAGAGCATGGTGTGTGAAGTTCAATCATCGTCATGCTAATTTCACTTGAGAAAAAAGTTCAGGAAGCAGAAGACCCTATATTACATATTACTATTACATCCCACTTTATGATTGCTAGATTGAAGGATTGAACGAAAGGAATAGCAGGAAGGAAGCAAAAACTGCGGGGCGTACAATCTACAATGTCTTTAAAATTTCTGTCTTTGTCAAATTAAGAAATTCCAGGAGTAATTGTCTAGTAATAACTCCTTCTCCATCTTAAATCTATGAAAAAAGAAAATTGCCTGCTAAGTAGATTGACGAACATTGACCCGGCTGGTTCAATGAGAATCTTGTCATGCATCATATGCAAGCATGTCAACCAGTCTACTTAAAATGCATACTCTCCAGTGGTATTTAATCCATCTCATGAATAATTCTGGAACGCCTGGGTGCGAGTAAGTTTGAAATATGCAAATACAAATGGAATTTGTTGCTTTCTGCATGCATCTGCGTTTATTGGCTTTTTGCGTTTTTCACGCATAACTTGTAATATGTATGGAATGTAAATTGTAAAATGCAATAAGAGTGTGATTTATGCACAAATGTCAAGAATAATTTTTGATCGTTTCATGACCTTTCCTAGCTTACAGGGCTTCCAGGCAGACTATTTAGATATGGTAACTGGAGAACACAATAAGGCTCAATTCGGACATAACCGACGTTGTCGTGAAGGTCTTTAAAATTCAGACGATGTGAAATTAAATGCTTCAAACATGGAAATTCAGCTGCACATTGCACAAAAGTTTGACTGTCTGACATTAAGGATTAAAAATAGCAGGTGGTTGGTAAGGTTTTATTTTGTCCAATCATGAGAATACCCTTGGAAGGATAAGACATTTTGACTTATGAACTGTAGGGCTTTAATCTACAAGTTAAGGAACCATAAACGCTCATTGCAGGAAACTAATTTTTTTACGTTACAAAAAATTCATAGAGGCTCAAGTCTGAGAAACAAAAAAGTTAAAACACATAAAATAAAAGGTAAGTTAATCCCAGGCCAAAAAAATGCTAAGAAAAGAAATCACAAAAGGCGGCGACAAGTTAGAGGGAACGTAAATATATAAATAGAATGTGTAATGGATTAAAGTCCCAGGTGAAATAAAAAGATGAATGGATTTTTTATAGGGTGTAGCCACAGGAGCCAAAGAGTTTACCAAAGGGACCTGAGAGGGCCACCGGGCTGGGGTATATAAAGGAGGTCAAAACTCTTTGACTTTCACATTTTTGATAAAACAGTCAAGTCGTAATTATCTCTGTTCACACATTCAAGCACAATGGCTGGAGCAAAGGTAGCCTCTGTAATTCTTGTAGCAGTAGTTTTTACTCATGGAGCAACTATAGCTAAACCAAAGCCAGCTACACCGTACATGGGACCTGGAGGTGCCGCAGCTGGAGGGCCTGGTCTTGGTGTAGTAGTGCCAAATATGATGGGATGGGGTAAGATATTTTAATTATCTATTATATAATTACTTGAATTAAATTCGAATTTCTATTTACTTAATTGCTCAATGTTAAAAAAACAAAATTATTGATTTTTAAGCTGGAGGATGGAGTACTCCACCACCAGAGACAACAACAACAGTTGAAACAACTACTCCTGGTTGGTCTCCCGAGACAACGACAACCGTTGCCCCTGGTTGGTCGGAAGACAATTCTGGATGGGTTGCTCCCCCACCACCACCTGGCTGGTCAGCATCAACGGATGGAGGTAAATTGACTAGTTAAATTGTACTACTTAGACTGTAATTAATAATTTGGTCAACCACACAACAATGCATTTTAGACGAATATATTTATTTCTGAACTTACAGTTGACATTTCCATGCTTGGTGAAGCACTCGTTCTTGGTGCTGGCGAAGCTGGTGCCACCCATGGCTCTGAAATCACTGTAATTGGCGATGGCTGGACTCCTGCCGTAGCAACATTCTCTTCTGGATCATATTCATCGTTGGGTCAAGGAACAGGAATCCTACAAATCAGCAACATCGGTGCTGACGGCGAAAGTAATACATTTCATGGGATTGACAGTTATAACTTTGGCGATGCTGGGGAATATATGGGAGGCAACGCTGTGGGTACCCAAGTAGATGTGACTGGAGGAGGAGGATCTTACGTCATAGGAGAAGGTGCAATTGAACAAGGAGGATGGACCCAAAATAGCGGCAACGGTAGAAATACAGAAAAGTAACTTAATTCAAACTTGTACATTTTAATTTACTTAAATGACGCGTTATATATGACAGTAGTGAATGTAGTTCATTAAAACAGTTGTAAAAAAATTATTATTTGCCCATATTTTTATCATCCATAAAAAAACGAATTGACAGTTGGAAAAAAATTGACTTCAATTCAATCATCAACGCACTCATTACATTCGAACTGGGAGACGATTACTCTGGAAATGAAGCTTGACTGCGCTATGTGTATGCATCCCGGTCATCGATTTGTTCTCTACAATTTCCATAGAATTCATGTCACCGCATGCTTTGTAACTAACATGCATTCTTTATGGAAGTAAGATATACTTTAGGAAATAAACACATACATAAAAAGAAATACTATAAATACTTTAGCAAATCAGCAGATCATAGGCACAGAATATACAGTGTATCTCGACACGGATCTAATTCTAGCAATATAAGAATGAGTGAAAGTTACTCAGAAGACCTGCAAAATATGACTCCTTCTACCATAGCATTTTAGTCTGGGGGTTTTTAGTGTTTTTTGCTGAGAAGTCCTTATTTAGCTTTAATCCAAGCATAACAAGTAGCAAGCAACCTCCCAAAAGTTAATGTTACTGAATCGATCCCATGCGCTCATTCACATGTGCCATATTACTTTCACCGTAGGCTTGTGCATACCATCACAGTATATTTGTCCGGAAAACATACGCAAGCAACTGCTTTCTCTTTTGTTCATAGCGAGGTATAGTATGGATGTTAGGGATAACTAAGGCAACGCAACTGGGGTCTTCAAACATAAAAAACACTTTTGGTCTAAAACAATAGATTTGTTGTCTAAACAGCCTTAAATATTTTTTAATGATAGAAAATATTTAACGTCATTACAAAACAGAGTTTCTACAGTTGAAAATAATAATATTCGGGTCAAATTGTAAATAATACGTTCAAGAACAAACATATTCCTAAGGGAGGCATTTGCCTAGGCTTAATGAAGAATTTAGCTGCATTATATTCTATCATGTATACTTAGCAAGAGAGGTACAGTTTTCACGAATCTATAACCATATTCTCTCAAAATAGCAACTTTTATAGATTTCTTTCATAATCACTCTACGAAACAATAAGAAAGTAGTAAAAACTATGAAAGCAATTGCATAATCGTCTTCGCTAGTTTCCTAATATTTTACCAAAGTTCTGCCTGTCTTTCCCAACATAGTTTTGGTGAAATTCGTAGGTGTGATTACACTCATAATGAAAGGTTTGCAGTGAATTTCAGTGGTGTGTTGTGTTGGTCATGTTTAAAAGAAAGTTAGGGCATTCATAGTGCAGTGCACTTTTTATATTCTCCGCCTGCATATTGGTAATAACAAGATTACCAACCACAAGGTAATAAATTTTACCGCATTTCTGGTAAACACTATAGAAAAGGTTGGGAAAATAGCGTCTTCCGTCGGTCGATGTGCTAGTATAAATTTGGTTGACCCATAGATGTTTCCTCTTGACTTTTTTTCTTATTAGCATTCATTATAAGTACAATAAGGAACCTTTTTAGCGATTACATGTTCTCAAGACATGATATGTCCGCGAGAATAATTTGCAACTGAGTTTCTAAACAAGTCACGTAAGAAAGGAACTGCGTGTGTTTTGGCCAATGGCTTGAGTGAGTAGGAAGCGCTGGACAAGATTGAAGTCATTGGCCAAGGTTCACATATTGCAAATTCTTCCTAAGCATACTACTCATGATGGTAATAACTTACATCGTTACATCATAACACAAACAGGCAATATGTGGTGAAATGTTGCCATTTCTAACATTTCTGTTTGTTGACCACTTTCACCATCGTCATCCCAAAGTAAGCAAACAGTTTAGGTTAGTGACGATGGGAAAGCCAAGGAGTACAAGACAGATATACAGGTCGTTTAAAGATTAAAAATCTCTTGTGAGAGTTTCTAACCCAAAAGTTCCAAGTTAAAGTGTACCGATACATGAAATGTGGACGACAGTCATTGGGTAATTTTTTAAAGCTAGTGCTATATGCGTTTTTTTAGTGAAAAGTGGTACGTACATTCGTCTGAAGGTTGCAGCTTTTCCTTCTAAAATAGCCATTAATTTTGCAAAAAGTCGTGTTTGACAAGTCCAGTGTTTAGATAGGCATTCAAAAGTGTAAAAAAAGCATAAGCGCTCACTCATTCATTCTCTTAATAGTCTGGTTTGGCTTAGACCCATGTGGAGGCGTGAGCTTGACATGTAAATCGAATGTTCTATTTAATAATTACTGTTTTCGTACAAAAATTAGATGATACTTCATTTCTTACTACGTATACAATTTATGTAAAGCAAATCCTCATTACGTAAACTATGCAAGCCTAATCCACATGACTTGATTCGACTCGATACTCACCGCGATTTCATGATCTGAGATATACAGTATACTCATGTGTAGCTTATATTGTGTTTTTTAAATCATTCTCAATTTGATGGTGTTCCAATTACTCACTGGCTCAAGATCATTTTTTTCATTTTATCTAGGATTTACAACTTAGTTTTCGGTACACACTCATGCGGCAGATCACATGAAAGAAGGGCTTGCCATTAAACATTAATGATGGCAACATTCCATTTTAATGATATCGCATTGCACAGGACATATCAATTGAGACTTGAGACATAAACATTATTTTTTATTATGTTTAACCTCACAATAAACGACCTCTTGAGCAAAATCCTATTACCAAAGAGCATTAGTTGAATAACTGATTTGCATAGTGGATCAGAAAAATACGGAATTCTTCTCGTATTTCCATATCGCGCCTAGAAGAAAGTGCCGCAGTGTCTTTAAGAAAAAACTTGTTAAAAATAACTTTATAATCTGAACATCTAAGCGTTATTAGGGTAATTAATTAGTTCATGCTGTTCACTTCAATCATATCAGGTACAATTTGGCTTCATCATAAAACGTCGTTCTTCAGATATTTTTATAACTTTCTTTCAGTAAATGAAATTACAATTTCCTTTCGTTTATCAAATCCAGTTAAAAAGATACTCCAAAACATTCAGACAGGGAAAGGCTTAGATGGAAATGAGCTTTACGTGCTACTATAATGGCCTCTGTGTGTCGTTTTGAAGGAGTGTTGGTGGAAGTTAGCTTTAAGTGATGTGAAAAGAAGAGGAAATGTCGCCGAATGAGAAGAAATGTATGAGTTTTGAGTTCCACTACTAACAGTCGCACGATAAGAAAATGCATTGTATATGTATATCTAATAGAAAAGTTTGGAAAACATACTTTTCCTAGAGTTAAGATATCTTAGAAAGGAGGTAACCGAGAAGATATCTCCGTCTATCTGCAACCGCAACCCGGGCGCTGAAAGACCTACCACTTTTGCGTTTCGCTGTACTTCCTCATGTATCGTTTAAAGTGTGTACGTCACAACCTACAAAAATTTCTCTGCTGTTGTACATTGCTTTTTAACGAAATCCCCGAAAAAGTGTTGATACATTTAGATAGGTCTCCAAAAAACGTAAACGTAGTAGATTGTATACATGTGCATGGCATATTGGCACAAAAAGCCAGACCACATGGGTAATATCAGTTGCATAACTTGTGTGGGACTTTATACAAGCAAAGTCTCAATTTGCAAAAGAACCCTGTAATTTTGATACATTTTTTGGTCGAGAGCTTACATGAACCGAAAAAAAAGAAAGTAGAAAAGGTTCAGAACTTGAGAAATAAGAAAGTTGTGTAGTGCAAAAAAAAAATCATGGTTGAGTTGAACTGTTTTCATATGTTGGCCAACTTGGTTGAAAATCAGTATGCGCAAAATTAAGCTGTGAGAAAAATGCACTTTTACTCGTGCTTTCTCTTTTCCCTCTTTATATTTCCTTTGGTGAACAATTTAGTTTTTACTTCATTCATGTATATCACGTTATATTAGGTAGACGTAAACAAAAGCATGTCTAGGTAGATTAATTACCGGGTTCGCTACGTTATCACTTAAAATCTTTCCATCATTCAAGAGTTATAAAAATGTGAAGGTTTATTGAAGCTGTTGTGTTCTAATAACCTGCTTTAATATGTGCTTTGCTTTTAGAATGTGAAGATGCAAATATTTTTGTGGTAATCCTGTGAAACGGAAAGTGGGCCAAAAACATTCAAGTACCTCAATTCGAATCATAATCTGGCCCACTTTGAAGTCCTCCTGACCAAACAGAGTTTATAACCATTCCTATCAAAAGACCGAAGGTGAAATATGAACTGGCAGACGAGAAAAGTCGTCCGGAATAGAATCTTTCCCGTAAGCTGAAAATTCCTGAGATTTTCCTTTGGTGATACATGTGCTAAGGAATTTAGAGACGTGAGGCGTGTGACAAGTGTGCATGACGTGCGGTAGAAGTAACATTTTTCCCAACATGAACTACCTGGAACTTGCTCTTTTCTTTGCAAGTAAGGCCATATTTTATGCAGTGTTTGCGAAAAATCTGAACTGTCTCAATCAATAATTTCTTGACCTAATCTTTTGAATATGAATTTTTTGTTTCCAGTAATCTTTCCACTTTTTAGCAATACGGATGGAGCGGAAGAGTGTAGAAGTAAGTCATCATTTCGAAATCAAACTTTATTCCTGTAAATTAATTTTTGAAATCATAAATTGTCTGACATGGAACCCTGGAATGAGTTTGAGGGAGAAAATGCAAAATACACGGAAAGCATAAGATTGGATTTTCAAAGTTATAAAATATATTGTACTTTTAGACACAACACAACTTAAGGATCAGTACACAACTTGGTAGGCACGTTAAATCACTCAATGATTATGTAAATGCATACTATTTACACAATAAATTGCATTGGAGAGCACTTGATTTCCATTTTGTTTCATAAAGTAGATTAATATTTAAGATAATCGTCTTTTCTTACAAAGTTTTATTATATATAATTTTTCAAGTAAATTATACTTGTGAAAGATTTCTTGATAAAATTGTTACATATTATCTAAAATATTTACTATTTTTTTGTTTATGGTTTGTGTGTGTGACTGACCTGATTTTCATCAACCTTCTACTACTTCTGCCTCTACTACCACTACTACTTCTCTGCTACTACTAACTTCTAACCTTATATTGCCAAATTGGACTAACGAAAATGATGAAAACAATATCTTTCTCTGTCATTCTGTCTGATTTTCTCCAAAAAATTGTTGTACACTAACAAACCAAATATTTGTTTCGTGCGTGTACTCCACAATTTTGGCAAATATACAAAACTTAGGATATTTGGGTAAGTAAGGAATACTAATCTAACTTGAAAACTGCAAGATTTTTTATTGAACCTAAAATTTTAATTGTTCAAAGTAGAAATTTGTTATTGTGAGAGAGCTCTTTCGTGTTTATGAAATGTGTTGTGATCAATGTTTGTCCAAGCTACAAAATGCTAGTTCGTCATTGTAATGAGATGTTTCTAGAATCAATTTTACCTAAATGTCTCTTTGTGATAGCTATAGTCCAACCTGTTTCCATGCTAAAGAAGGAACAAAACTTCTCACGCTTTTAATGTTATACAAGACCACCTTTTAGATCCCAGTTTTGAGATGTACAGTATTCAAAAATGTCATCAAACAATCTGGATCCGCTGGATTACGGAAGGGAAAGTTGAAGACCTTGCTTGTATTTGCAAACTAATGGCATGCTTTTGCTTTAAATATTTAGTTTACATGAATGGTTGTGTTTGTTGCTCACTTGGGTTCATATGAAGCTTTCTCTGTACAGTTAGCCTAGAACACTTTAATTATCAAGAGGGATTCTCTGTTTTGAAACATGGGAATTCATAGTAGCCATGAAAAGAAACATCTTTTTCCAAGGTCAATTCGGGGTCAATCATATGTACATTTAAACTGATTTGAAAGCTGAAAGATAACTCTCCGAAACCAATTATGGATTGGAGGAGACTATCATGGCTATTTACACGATAGTCATCGATGTAGTGTATACGACAAGGATGGAGACAGAATAACTTTATAACAAAGCCAAAGCAACATTGACCTTCAAAAAAAACTATTTATAAATCTTATACCATTCCAAAAAAGTCAAAAGATATTGTTTATATTGATTTTAAAATAGATTGATACTTTTGACATTCCCTTCTCTTCATGTTTGAAATTCACTGAGAAGTAAGTCTTTTCTAAGCTTGTCAATCAAAACATTTCATGGTGCAGAAAGACGTCTTTTGTTACCCAGAACGTAAATATTTACCAAGCAATCTTGCTCAAGGACATGGAAAGAAAATGAGCAAAAATGTGCCAAAATTCGTATGATTCATTTTCTCATTTTATGAATTTACCGTCTAGACCAAGAAGAAGGCAAAAAAATTCCATCACGATATATGTTTGACACAGAATCTGTAACTTGATACATACATACATACATTACTGGAACTGGCTTTAGATTTTTAGTCCCCGACTCTTTTTATAGGCCTTTAATTATGTACACTTACCCTTTTCAGTTAAAACACAATTAGACTCGCACAGGATGTTTAGCATTAGCATTTGATGTAATATGTAACTTTCTAGCACAACCATGACTTTGTTTTGTTATGAAAAGAGAAAGCTATACTTTTACTAAATGGTGCAAACATGCAATAATAACGTTTGCACTTAAGTATCGTCACATAATTCTAGCTAGCCAGTTTTTGTGTGCTATAAATGTTAGTATGTTTTGTACAAAAAAAAAGTGAGATTTGGAGATAGGAATGAAACCTATATGACTCGGGGGAGATTTGAGACGATTTTTAATCAAGTACTTTATCTCTAAACTCCAGCTCAACGGCTCCTATGTTACGACTGTGACAGCAGATACGACCCATATTGCGGAGATCCATTCAATCGATCGCTACCTCAGGAGCTGAGACCACCCGCTAAAGTGTGTCATGGGTGTTGTGTCAAATTTGTTCATAAATTTCCTGACAGTAAGTCATCCCGAGTTCTAAAAAAAAAACAATTTGCTTTGAATTAATTTGAGTTTTTAAAAATCTTTCAGGTGAATGGGTCCAGCGGTCGTGTACAGAAAACATAATTATTAACTACTTTATGGTTGACCATGTTTGCATGAACGAGGGTAAAGGTCATGGCCAGATGTGCTTCTGTGAACATAACCTTTGCAACGGCGGTCCTTCCATAATCCATGCCACCAGTCCACTTCTACTAATTTCCAAACTTTTACTTTCTCTTATTGTCAGTTTACTGATAAGTCCGTATCTGAGTTCGGTGTATCACCGGCACTTTACGTAGATTTTGTGTAAGTTTAAGGTTTACTCGTTTACTCTACAGTTCTCATCTGAACTGTACACATACATACGTCAAGAAGCCTAATATTCAACGAATATATACATACTTTAAAGTAAGTGAGGGGATGAGGGGTAAATTTTTTATTTAATACGCAAGTACGCTGCATAAAAACTCTTCAACAAAACTAATACATACGGGCGCGGTATTCCATAAGTGGGATGCATGCTGTTAAAGAACCAGTTTAACGATAATTTTGCTACTTGCTGCATTTCAGTAAAAAAAATACAAACAATGCATACTATATGAAAACAATACAGACATTTCTCTAAAATGCGACCTTAAATATCCAACTTTAGAATTAGGATTGGAGCTACATATATTTTGCATTATATTGGCAGAATAAAAAAATATACACTTCCCATTTTATCTCACCCTCCATAGTTATTTCATTTCAGCGGCTCAGCAATACCTTCATTTTACCAATCTTAAGAAATTTAGCCTAAACCAAATTATCTAACTTGTTCGTTGTTATCAGGTAGATTCCAGTTATTATAGGCACATGAAATTATTCTCAATAGCTGATAGAAAATGTGAAAGTGCTGTAATAGAACTAGTTCACGTCCGGAATTTATAGATATAATTTCAAACAAATACAATGCAATGACATTCGTGCAATAGTAATATTTTTCCTACTCTTATGAATCATGAACAGATTCATTCAAATATTTTACTTTCTTTCTCTACTTTTCTTCCTGTACTTCAAATTAGACAAATTTATCCTGACGAAAATCCCATTTTATAGTCAATGGTGTTATGCAATTTATGCAGATCTTCAGTAAGCCGTGTTATTTACTGTTGATATAATTTCAGTTGAAAAGAAAACTCGCCATAAAATTGCCTTATGCCATACCACGCGTCATGGTTGGTTTCGATTTGCTTCTGTATGCAAAACTCTATCATTTGCTGCAGGATCCACTATTTATAGACTAATACTATTAAAAGCGTTTAGCTTTCCTCATCAAACAGAATATTTGTACAATACGTCTTTGACTCTTTGTTCACTTAAGTAGCAAAATAGCGTAAAAAAGACTACTTAAGAGAATAGGAATTTATCTAATAAGTAGACTTAGAATTAGGAGTTAATCATACAAAATATTATTAAGCTTATATTGTCCTCAGTTAAACTTCACTGAAAAAATTTGCTGGCAGGTCCCGGTTAATTAAGTTTTGTTCCAAGGAAAGTTTGTTCCTTTGGTCGGAAAAGGGTGCAATAATTAATGTTAATAGTGATGACTTAGTTCCAATATTCAAATCAAGTGACAAGTCAATCTCCTCCCATTCTCCCATACTAGGGGTTCAATCTTCAATCCAATCATTTGATTCCCGAATCAAATGGTAAATATTTCAAACCGTTATAATAAAACAGTCATTTGCTAGATAATTATGTATATTTATTAAAGAACTGAGATTATTTGTTTCTATTTTCTAAGCCAATATGAAAACAGCAACTACATTAAAATGTTATTGTAACCAGTTCTCAAGCTATATACTTTAAAAAGTGATACCAACAAGATTATTGTAAAATATAAATTTAAGCATGCACTAACAACCCTTATTACCTTTTTACTTTATTTATCTTGATGGATGACTAATGACTAGTCTGAACAATTTCCAATTCACTCCAATATTAAAACCTGTTTTGGTTAAACTGTATAGCTAAGCCCACACAACATGAAGCAAAGATGCATACATTTTTACCATTTAAATGTCAAAGCTCACTGGTAATTACAATTAGTATAATAAGCTAACAACGTCCTATAGCAAACTACGTCCTGAGTAAGATTTTAAAAATGCTTCAACAATCCTGAATCTCCAAATATGAACATGCGCAATGCAAAAAACAACTAACGAAAAAATATATACATACGCCCTATGAGTGAAAATCATTTTCAGGATTAAATATCTATAATTACTATGATTAGCACATCTACTACATAGTTCCTGTTTCCACTAGTGTACCAGTTATGATAAATCCTATTTCATTGTTATTTTTTAAAAATGTATAGCATGTATTTTATATTTGAGTTGAGACGTAAATAAAGAATGTAATAAGAACCAGATCATATATAAAATAAATTTACGTATTCATCCAACAGCATCTTTATTTTCCAAATATTCGATTAGGTGACTTGTGAACAGATATTATATTTGTAGAGGAAATTGTCGGTGAATAAGCAAGAAAAGGAGTATGTTCCAACAAATATTTTTCATGTGGAATAGTAGCGTATTCCTGCTCATGTTTCTCCGCTGGTTACATACATTCATTCAGAGTAATTCATGTGAACAAAGGCTGCACACATCTCCTTATTGCCTACACTTCATTCTAAAATAGACTATGAAAAATTTCAAGGAACAACACTACAGATACATATTTGGAAGGTTATACTACAAAATTCAAAACTAAATCACACAGTTTAACTACGATAATTATACATATTTTATCGTAAAGTCTTTTCTACAATTACTTTAACTTTAGCATTGAATTTTAACGCCTTGTGCAACCTTGAGAAGGGATGCACGCCATCATTTAAACAATAACCGTAAACGTCTTATGGGGGCAATATGCTTTTTACTTAACTCTCGTTGAAAAAAAATTCCTTAAAATTAACTACTATACAGACATTGCAGGGCTTGTACAATAGGTGTTGCTCATGCTGAATGAAATAAGTAGTTGTACAAACACCACTTTTTTTATTAAATAAATTGGCCTGACTAGAACATTCAATAGTTCAATAAGTTCACTTCAAATGCTTAAACAACCAAACCAACAATAAAAGGATTGTTTTGCCGAACCCCTGGAATCTTTTAGTTACTTTTTACATTATTATACACAAGTAATTTCTGTTACACTAGTAGATACTTGGAAAGAATTGATAAGTTTGTAACTATAATGGCCAGTTAAAACCGCACCTGCACTACTTCTCCATTCCATAACATATTGTTTTGAATGATTTTTTTAGATTTCGCTAAACTATTAGATAATATCACTAGGAAAGAGAAACTCGAATCGTAATAAATATTGCCGGCTAGCCTCTAGAATAATGCTAACCTGACAAGTCGTAACATCACCAAAGGTGAGTTTCCCTGATCTCGCTGATTATCTGACTTGCCTTTTGCAAAGCCTGGAAGAAAATAGAATTGATTAGAGTTAATGAAAGTCATCAAAAATAATGATACATACTTTCTAAAACTCACCTTTAACATATCAGCGGCTTCCTTGCGTCGTTGAGCAATGTGCTCGGATTCAGCCAACAGCTCTTCAATATGATTAGGTTTATACAACTGACTAACCTAAAATCAAAAAATCAATCAAAATAATGATAAAGTAATGACAAGTGATTTTAAAAACTGTGACTTATAATTGGTGAAACCGTACCAACTCCGACTGCAAATTATCTTGAACGTAGTTTACAAGGAAATGCATGACAGCCTTTGGAACACTGTCTTGGATAGACTTCCGTACGATTGAAAAGTATGACTTGATTAGCCTCTCGATAACTTTACAGTCACGACTTTCCTTCTCGGAGAGTTGATATCCTGCCGAACTAGCATCCATAGCTTGTAACAAATTTACTGACTGCCTCTTTGGAGAGGCAGGCTTCATGAGTGAGCCAGCATCACCCATTCCACCAATTGGTCCGTTAGGAACTTCTGACCCATTAGAAACAGGAGTTGGAGGTTGGGCGGGTGTGCCCGGTTGGTTGTGCATTGGTGAGTTTTCTAATGACTTACCCATTACATTTCCAAACCAATTCTAAGGATGATGGTGATCATTAAAAATCAATTACAAAATCGACGAATAGAATAAGTTTTTAAAAAAAGGTTACCTTTGCTTGGGCTTGAAGATCGAGTTCTCCATTTGTTATCATAGGATTCAAAGAGCTTGGAACCGTTTGCGGTTTTGGTTGCAATTGCATTTGCTGTTGTTGTTGGCGTTTCTTTTCCTGTTCATGAAAATGGGAATTATGGTCTGAAGATCGTAGAAGCAAGTCCGTTTCGCGATGAAAATCAGGATGCTTCGTGTTAATATAAGCGAGCTCTATTGCCACAAGATTTTCCACCATATCGTTTGTCTTTGGAAGTCTACGTCTCAACAACTGAGTCACCACTTCGATAATACTCTCATGGACTTTAGGAAATCGAAGCATTTCCTGCTGGACCTCTGTACCGCAATGTTGTATTATTCTTTGCATTTCTTCGTGCACGAGTTCGACACATCTTAGCGATGGCTCCTCCAGTCGACGAATTTGTCTTTTCACGAGAAGTTCAAAAGTCACCTCAAAAAAATAGATAGAAAGGAATTATTAGACTAAATTAATAAATAGTTGCAAGTAATATTCAAGTTGTATAAAAAATTTAAGCTGTCCCAAAGCTGAAGTCACGTTAGTAGTTAGTACAGATTACAGATAGTAGGCTTCGTAAATCCCGATTTCCTCGAAAACAACAAACAAAAATCTTACATGCAAATAATCAAGATAAACGTTCAATACCTCCGGTACAAATAGAGCAGGTCTTGGACCAGTTGCGTTTCGGATTGCTGTTAGAATGTCCAGTTTGCTTAATCCACTAACTGGATCTATGGACAGTAAAGTTGAACCGAAAGTTTCGTGAAATATATAGCATATTCTCGCACCACCGCATAATTCTGTAGTTTCAATGTTCCTCGAGGTTCCGTTAATTGTGGCATTGTACGCTGAAGCAAACTTTGTAATAATCTGCAGTAAAGTTTGAGATTTATCCCTGACATCCTCTCCATATGATTGCAAGACGGTTTGAAACTGGGATATCATCACGTTTACACGCGTCTAATAATATAATAGTAATTGAAAAATAAAATTTCACAATTCATCAACTTTCTATCTCACCATAACAGATAACATGGAATAAGGGAATACCTTTAGCTCTGGCAAGCAATCCCGAATATGATGCATGAGCAATCTATTCAAAGTTTTGGCTAAATATGGAGTCCCGTTTCGAGAAGCCAGAGTGGGGTATTTTCTTTGTAAAAATGCAGCTTCGTCGTTCATTGCCTCTTCAATAGACTTTTTATTTTGAATGTCCAACTGAGATCTGTTCACAACCCCGATAATGCCTAGTTTGACGGGAACAACTCGTCCACAAAGTACGTCAACCGCATCAGTTCCAGCATCCATCAAATCCAACTTGGTGACAACCCCTAGCGTCCTGCGGCCATCGGGATCCACATCCTTTGCTAATTTCAAGCTTTCTGATGTGGCCATGTCATTATTGGCTGAGGAAACAGCTAAGATAATGCTATTGGGGTTTTTAATGTAAGACAATATCAACCCATTTATTTGTTCTTCAATGTCTTCAGGTTGATCTCCAGCTGGAACTTTCACTATTCCAGGAAGATCCACTACAGTTAAGTTCACAACTTTCGTTGAATAAATTTTTAAACTGATGGGTTCATGACAGATCCCCTTGTTAGTGCCTGCTTTCCTATCCGTTTCTCGCTCAATCTCCTCACGCACATCGTCAAAATTCGTGAACACTTTGTCAGGCTTATGAAGAAATCGAGCCCAATCATCAACTTCCATTGTTCCTGGACAAAGAAACAAATAATACATGATGGGTTAGGCTTAAGTAAATTTTACAAAACCTTAAGCGAGTGGCAATCGATTTTCAGTTTACCCTCCATTGAAGTCCGGTGTTCTCGGTCTTCTTTTGGGGCATAAATTAATTGAAGAACAGTAGGACATCTTGTGACGATTCCAGTTCCTCTAGGTAAGAATGAGCGTCCTACCAAGGCCTCCAGTACAGAACTTTTTCCAGAACTCTGGTTTAAATAAAAATTAGCTTACAAAAACAGTAGTTTAAAATGTTATTTATATTTTACCAATTTCATGACACTTACCTGAGCACCAACTACCACGATTTGGGGCAGTTGAATAGAATCTGTTCCAATCGTATTGAACACGTCTTGTAACTTGTTAATAATTGGAATCAGCGCGTCCATTCTTTCAATTTTTGCTTGAGCCATTTCAAATATTTTTTTATATGTCCGTGCCTATAATCAACGAACGCGATTAGACTGGACCTCCAATCAGTACAAAAGTTCTAAAACATAAACAATTAATCATCACTTTAAAACTTTACATAACGGAGCGTAACCATCTGTTTACAAAACCTCAATAACAATGTCAACATTTAATGTTGAATAAATGTGACGTGAAGGTGACTAACTCACTAACTTTATCTTGGCCTAACGCACTCATTCGTTTCATTACACTAGTCTTGTTTTTCTGGTACATTAATTTGGATCAGTAAGTTTCGCCATTGACGTAAATACTAAAGTGTGGTCACTTCACTAACATTACCAGTACATATCTCAATCATGACATGATTTACATTTAGAACTTGGATAAGGATATTGAAAAACCCAAATCTCCTATATTTAATTAGCTTCTATGAACTAGTGACTAGTGAAGCATGACTTGTTATTCTGACATTGTTATGTTATGGGTTTACTTGCGGTATCAAGTTTTCAAATACTTCTAAATTATCTCACCTCTTTTCCCTTATTATTTCGTGGTAAAAGATGATTAGTAAACAATACCAATACCACTTCTTATTACGTTAAACTTTTTTTTTAACTATTACGTTCAAAAATACAATTCAACTATATTAATGTTGCAAAATTTGGGAGATATTAGACATTAATAACGATAGTCCAAAATTGCAAACTATGTCCAGACCATTTCCTTCCATTTATTCTCTTCCCAATTTTTGGTAATCACGAAACAAGAAGAGAACATGTCACGAAATCACAAAACCAGCGAAAAAGTTGAAGAACATTATATTCAGGTAGGCAGACCAGGCAGGGAGTCACAAAAAACTCAATGCAATCCAATACAATATACCACAATCATCCATTAAAACAGTCAAGTTGTACATATACCGTTCTAAACCTTTTTATATTTTTACGGACAAAACTCATATGACAATAGACTTTTCTTATAAACGTATATTTATATAAAGAAAGTTCTATCCTCTTGCATTACCTACATCCCATAACCAAAACTGAAAACGGCTGCTATCGCTAAAGATTATTCAAGAACCTAAGGAAGTCGAAGTCCGACCAGAGAGCCAAAGAAAGGGAGGTTTAAATTGATATATACATGGGCTAATGATAGTTTTGCCAAAGCCAGTCAGTTGAGTTTGAATACAAAGTCCAAGTCCATAGCGGAAAGAAGAAATAATACTGACTATTTTAGTATTTTTTGACTGACTCAATCCAATTCTGAATTTGCCATATGAATATGAATGAAAATGAATGTATGATTGTTTTGTAAGTACAACGAAGACGAACATGTTACTGCTCTCACACAAAAGTATGGACATGGGGTACTGTGCTACAACGAATACACGACAGTAGAAGCAATATGAAAAAAGAAAAATGAAAATAAACATTCTAGCACATGTTTCGGTGAATTGATCAAATTTTAAGGAAGTTGAAGTTTTTTAGTGAAGAAAAGTGTTTCTCCAAAAATATTTTGAGCCAGGTTTAAGTCCTTGGGGAATTTAAGAAGAATGAGTAACAACTTAAAGTTATTTCCTTTCAGAGTGTCCAGTGCACTTTTAACTAGAATCACTTCAGCTCAGAAGGTAACTACATTGCAAAACAATGGAAGTAGATTTTACGAATCATCAGTGAGTCAAAGTCTGAAGGGGAGAAAACGCGTTAATTCCAAAACTAAAGATATAAGGAAATATTCCCAATATTCAACCTCGGCAGTTCCTGTTGCATCTGGAAAAGGAAGTTGGGACTTGTATGCAGGGATAGTGCTTGAGAGGAAGCCTGTAATCACACAAACCAAAGATACTTTCCAAGAAAAGTATTATAAGGTTTTGAACCAGATAGAGTATGAACAGAGTAAAAAGTCAGATCACGAAGTCCGTCAAGAAAATGATGCGTAAGTTTGGCATGAATCTAAATCACATGCAAAGGACTCACTTTTCAAAAACCTAATGTTAACTATTGCCGCTTTCTTTGTTTTTCTTTCAAACTAAATGACCCTGGATAGAAAGCTACTGGAGAAAGTTAAAGCTGGAGAGGCGGAGTTAGGGAACGTCACTACAGCCAGAGATGACGAAGATAAGTGGATTGCAGAGGCACAAAAATTTGTTCCGGCAAAGAGAGAAACAGGTTTGATCAGAAATAATTACCAATAGTAAGTTTTATTTTTTTAATTAATAATTTTAACCAATTATTTGTCATTTTGCAGAAGCCGATTTGAAAAACGACGTTAAATCCCTTGAAAGAGCTTTAGACTCCCACTTATTGCTCGTGGTTGAACAACGACTGGGTAAAGAATATAAATGGATTTGTCCTCATGCAAAACTAGAGCCTGGTGAAACCTTAAAGCAGGTATCTAGAACCAATTGTTTAAAGATGCTCAGACTTTCCTCGGACTGTTGCTGATACTAATAATTACTAATCATATTAATTTTCTTACTTGTAGGCTGCAGAACGAATGATCCGGAATGTCTTCCCCGACATGAAAACTAAAGTACTGGGGAATGCACCCTGGGGATTCTACAAATATAAATATCCAAAAGATATGACCTCGGAGAAGTCAGTCGGTGGAAAGGTAAGATTTAGTTAAAGCTTTATTCAGTCAACCTTTTTGTAAGAAGACTATGATGATATTTATAATGATTGAGTGAGACTTTTTTCCTCTTTTAAGGTTTTCTTTTACAAAGCTCAAGTGATTTCTGGACAACCTGTTTTATCAGAAGTGAAGGAAGGTGAAACAGTCAAAGACTTTGTATGGCTTAAACGAGATGAGCTTCCGTCCAAATTACAACTTGAATATTATAAAAAGCTTTCAGAGTGTTTGATAGATGAGTAAAAGTGGTAAACGTAAGTTTTGATATGATCTAGATAAATAGCTAAAATGCTTAATAAATAGCCATAAGTAAAACAAGCCGAAATATAGGCATCTTTTTTATTCTTGCTCATAATATCAAAAAGTCATACTCATACTCATACATTTGATTTATTATTGGCTCCTTCTCTGTTCCACTTAAGAGAATGAAATTAGATGAAGTCTAAACTGAAGTTACTTTTAAGTCATGTTTGAATACTCAAATATCAAAGAAATCATCGCCCAAGTCAGCTTGTTCAATGAATCTCTTGTAGATGGCCATGAATTTAGCAACGAATTCTTCTAAATGAATTATGACTTTACTTCCTCTTGTTGATCTCCACTGACATCGGGCTGCTTCAGCGCAAATTTCAGCTTTGAGCTGATTATCACAATTTTTCACCAATTCTTTGAGTAGGCCTCGGAATATGAGATCTGGTGGGATGCAATGACACAATAGTTCATAGAGACGCTCCCGTACTGCCAGTAATTTGATGGGACTTTGTTCTTGAATAATCATGAATGCCGTTTCACGAAGATATTTCTCCCAATCTGGTTCCACAATAGGTTGTTTATCAACAAAGGGATATCTTTCTGCCCGACAACACTCCAACATCAAAATCGCACGGCGTAAATTTCCATTCGCAGCGTCCCCAATACGGTCAGCCAATTCTATTGGTAGGGTAATGCCCTCCTTTTTAGAAACGGCCTACATTTAATCAAAAAACAATTTATTTGGTTAGGTTTATCCTTGATCGTGACTTTAATGTTTAATACTAAACAGTTTATATTGATTGAATAACTGTTCCACCTGCAAAACTGTGACGATCTGCTTATTGGAGGGAGCAGCAATTCTGAGAGGTAGACATCTACTTTGAATCGCTGGGGTTACTCTGGATGTTGACAGAGCACACAGGATTAAACGACAAGACGAAATATACTTTTCCATTGTTCTTCGAAGCGCATCTTGGGCATCTTTGCTTAGCCTGTCCACTTCCTGCAGAACGATTACTAAAGAGGGAGGAAGAAATAAAGAGTTTCCATCTTCATCACAGGTTAGAGCAATAATTAAGCATACCTTTAAATGGATGTTGATCCAAAGGGTGAGTTTCAGCCACGTGCTTAATTAACTCTTGAACTACAACTCGATCTTGAATTCCCACATCACTAGGATTCACTTCAATGTGGTAGTTGCTCGAGTAGGTCGTAATCTCAATCTTCTTCTTCGAAGGGGTCTAGAAAACCATTAATGTAATGTTAGAAAATTCATAGTTTTACGTCCTCAGCGTCACTTTCCTACCTCAAACTGCTGTCGTTGAATACGCATTCTGTCAGCTCCTGATCCAAATAGCTCTCTTAACACTGCTGCGATTCTGGTTCGTTTACCTGCGCCTAGTTTTTGAAAATCCAAGTAAATAGTACATTATGTATTA
The DNA here is from genome assembly GCA_036850885.1 of Lepidocyrtinus dapeste. Lineage (NCBI taxonomy): Eukaryota > Metazoa > Arthropoda > Collembola > Entomobryomorpha > Entomobryidae > Lepidocyrtinus > Lepidocyrtinus dapeste. The sequence goes on from JAANSQ010000016.1 coordinate 65,821, forward strand.
ACTGTCAGGAATCATGGATTGGATGGAATGGATTCAACCATGAAGTTATTATGTAATTGTTAAAATTAATTACCAGAAGGTCCATAAACCAATAGATGGGGGAAATCCGGCGACTTAACCTAGCGAAGAAACCAAACACATTCCAAATAGTATATTATGTTGGATGCATGAAAACGAGAGAATTAAAATAATTTTTGAATATACCAGTTGCTTCAAATTTTCGGCCATGCCCTTGTGATAATCCAAGTCATCAAGACTTTTCGGACGATACTTGTCAACCCAGAGAGACATGTTAATGCAAAAGAAGTGTAAAACTTTTCAGAATAGCAAAGGTAATATTACAGTTAACAGATACTTTTAACTCGAAAATAGTTAAGCTCAATTATAATATAGTCTAGTAATTAGTAATCACTTTTCTGTCCTTTTACTTTGTTCGGCACAAACAAAATAGATATAAATAGATGAATGAGCGCTTAGAAGCTTTTCCTTACTTTGTTTGCCGCGTAAAATTCTGATGGGCAAAAACGAAAAGATGCTCAATGATTTTGCCTTTTCTGAAAGCCGTGAACAAAGAAGTGATGAAAGAAGCAAAAGTTTAGATCAAAAATGACTTTTTGGTTCGTTTCACTTTCAAACTCTTTTATTTATGTGTAAGGTTGGTTTTATTATTGTGTAATTATAATTATCTCGTGCCAAATTATTTAATTAGAGTATATTATAATTGCATTCATAAGTATTTAGCTAAAAATATGTTTAAGGACTACCTTACTTTTATTATGTATTTCAAAGTAAATAAATCACTTTTCTCTATTTTTGAGATTTACCGCTAGTCGACTTTTTTAACGATCTTCTTTTTGGTTTGGCAGGTGATGCAGGAGGAAGAGTCTCTTGTTTCTGGTTTTCAATGACGTTATGCACTCGTCCAGCATCAGCATCTTTAGCTTGTGCAAGTTCCGATGGCCTACCAATTTACAAAAGGAGTTCCAGCCAGTTAGAAAAGAACAATCCTAACAAAACAAAGGTTTAAGTAAAAATCATTTCTCCTTATTTAGAACTTACGTGAAGCCTAAAAGTGTGCGCCGGACTTCCGTGGGCAGGTCTACTCCAAAGACGTCCGATTGTATGGTTGCATTTACTTCATCTTGCTCCGTTCCAGATGCCTGTTTTTCGCTCTCAGTTTTAGCAGAATTTCTTCGTGCGTTACTGGATTTTCGGTTCTTCTGTTTAAATACTTCTTCAAGCTCAGTGTCCAGTATAGTTTCCTCCGTGGCTGTTGAAGCATCCACCTGGTTTGGATTAGAATATCGTCGTTCTTCTTTGGGTTGTTTGATATCCTCGTCCGAGGGTGGTTCTAAGGATATTTTCCTGCCATAACCTCCGTGGTCCTCCTGACTATACTCATTCTCTCCTAGTATCTCGCCCGAGGTATATGCACCCATTAAACAATGACATGAGGAATCTAATCGTGTCAGTGGAATATTTGGTTCGTCCGACCGAGCAATTCCTATTTTGCACATTTTTGTCTTAGTTTCCCGTTTTACGGTATGTTCCATTGTTTCTCCCATTTCAGGAAAATCGGAATATTCAGTTGGTGAGTAACAAGGATATTCTGCGAATTCACGGGTCCAGTTAGTCATTTTCCCTGGAATGAATCCTAAGCTATGTATGGATCGATTACAATCGCATTTTCCGCTTATACAATCCGGACACTCTGTTTCAGCCTGCTGTAATGCTTTTCCTTGAAGGAGATTTTGGTTGGCGCATATTATCGCAGTGTCGGATACATCACACTGGGGAACGCAAATGTCGGGTTTTTTCACCGAAACTTTGCGGGTGTGTTGGATAAATTCATATTCAAAATGCTCTTGAGCATGCTCGGCTTCCTGCATTTTATATACAAGTTCAAAATCTTCATCCTCGTCGAAAAGAAAGCCGTCCGTATCAGGGAGTTGATCTTGCTTTTCTGACTCGTTTTGAGCAATAGACATCATATTTTGCTCACAAGGTCGTCTTCGAAGACTCTCAACGTCGGTATACTCGTCCTCCATGATATCTAATTCCGTATCCTCATTATTCGCAGTTTCGTCCGCTGTAATAAGGGTTTCAGCACTTCCCTTGGTTCGCACATCTTGTCTACTTTGAAGTGGACTCCAACCCAAAAAGTCAGCCATTTTTGCTTTGTTTGCTTTCCTCACCATAAGCAATCTGTTGTGCAGTTTTGACGTGACATCGTCCTGATCAGGTTCCAAGGAGTCATGCGCTGCTTGATGAAAAACTTCGGCTAAAGTAGCATCATCATCATCCACCTCGTAATCATTTTCTTGCGCTTGTGAATCAAGGGATTCTGAATCAGGTCGCTTTTGCTTAGGCGTTAGATAGTTAGATTGGCGTTGATATGCTTGCTGGGGGACTGAATGATCTTCATTGGCATTTGATGAATGTCGGCCCAATCTTCCATGTTTCTTTCTCATTTCCGCATCTTTGGTTGGCTTACAAATTATTCCCCATCTAACGGAATAAATCAAACCTGTGAACTTCTAAGTTCTAAATACCATCGTTGGATATTCAAGTTTTAATCAAGATTGTCTTAACGGGTCAATTTCCTTAATGTCTTCAAGCATAGCTTCAGCAGATCGGACATTTCGTAAGCAATCGCTTTCTGGATCATAGTCCGGATTATCCACTGAGTAAATGGTTGTTGGGGTTTGATTTGAAGGGATTGCTGAGCTCTGAGGAACTGAAAAATTCTTTTGTCCTCCAGATTCCATATCCTTGAAGTATCGTTCAAGTAAGCTTAAACGATTTTGCTGCTTTATTTTTTGAGGCATAAACCTTTCCTCAAATTCTGACTCTGTTATACCCAACGTTTCAATAAGTTCCTTAATTCGATTTTCCATTTCCTCTTCTTTCATGAGATTCATTTCCAACTGAAAATTTACACACATTAATTAGTGTTATGATATCTTGTCTAATCTACAATCTCAAGTTATTTTAATGACCTCGTCTCTTTTGTAACAAAGCTCAGCTTGTAATAATGAGACGCGCATTAATCTCTGTGCACCATTTTGGAAATATTCGGAAAAGTACTCTGCCAAATTGTGGGGCTTCACTGGCATTTTGTAAAGTAGAATCATAGCTTTTTGCAAAGCTGCAGAGGCACCTGTCTCCTTCAAGTAGTGTATGAACTCTTTCTTCGGATCAGGTTTCTAAAAAGGATTAAAGTATTTATTACTTTTAACTTACAATTAGTACATTTGTGCTGCTTGAAAATCTTACCGAAGTAAATCTGGACGAATCGGGCTCAAACATTGTTATGAAAATTAACATAAATCAAGTCTCAGATCTTAAAGTTTCAAAAGCGGTCAAAGTGCACCTCACGTTTTTTGTCTGATTTTCAATTAGTATTCGCAGGTGTGTTATTAAATCATAAGTCTTAATTTTTTGGACAATTTTGTGTAGTATGATAATATGTATCCACCTAACAACGCAAAATATAATGGTAACTTCCTTCGACTTTCTTACACGTACGAACATAAAATCTCCCAAATCATCTTTCGTGTCATCTCCCGTCCTTTTAACTTCCTTTCAAACAGGTTTCTTTGATTGGTAGTAAAATGGGGTCACTTTGTTTTTGTTTGCATCCTCTGCTCACGGAATAAACTCCCTTCAACCTTTTTGTGAAACCCTTATGTAACCTTGACTTACGTGAACAAAGAGAAATTCTACTCAACCTTTGTAATTTGTGCAGCTTGTACATATTTCCGTTTATCTATTATCTATTATTTCTTTAATCCAGCTTTTGCCTGGTTTACATACATCAAGATTAAACACGTGATCTAGTGATTCAGGCGAAAAACAATTTCGGAAATGTATCTTGAATAATCCTCAAACATAATTTTACGCTTATGTATTGTGGGATGAAGTATTATGTTCATACAGCTCAGGACCAATCTCTTCATTCTAACCCATAAGCATAAATTAAATCTTTACATTTTATGACCTTGTGAGGTAGTTAGGAGAAAGCTGATAGGAACTGAACATGTGCATACATATTTGGAGACTTATCTTAACAATGTGCACTGATTGCTAATGGTTTGGTTTAATCATGCACGTAATGACTATGACCACTATCCTAATTAACAAACTTATTACATGCTTGAAATGGAGTAAATCTTTTCTACCATTTAATTTTCTTCTTTCTGGTCTGGTGATGTTCTTGGGTAGTAGTAGTTAGAAAACTATATGAAGATGGGATATTAATTTCAATTACCTTCTCTTGAGTTAGTATTTGGATCATGTAATGAATAACCTATACATCGTAAGTATAGGTAGCTTTTAGTTAGTTCACAGAAATGGAATTTCAAATGCGTTACGCACTATTGACAGGGATTTAGTACGCATCATATATATATGCATATATATTTGAACTTAGATACCATTCTTGTATGCATAATTCTCTTTGGGTTGTTGCATGTAAGTACTGCATCGTAAAAAAATCAGACAGATCTTACCAACCCCTATTTTACATAATACATGATCACTTTAAACCAATATCTCTCCCTTCCCGTCAATCTCCATTTGCCATAGTTAAGTTTCATCAAGTTACTTCTTGCCTTCTTGGTCACAGTTGAGAAATTTTGTTTTTTTTTTCTGCATTCTAGAGATGAGTCATTTTGGTTTACATGGACTTTTGCTCATGTACTTACAATACTTACTTGTAGGACCCTAGCCTCTCTATTAACATTTCAAACATTTCTGAATTCCTTCTATGAATTATGCCTCCTGCACTGCGAGTGAATCAGTAAATGTCATATTTATTTCCTCAGGACAATGCACGCACAAAAACTTTATGTTTATGTACCTACCCTAAACGAAACATTTAGCTAAGCAAAACTCCAATGATCACGGTTTAATAAGATGCTCAGCAGTGCAAGTGTTTCTTTTTTGACAATGCTATGCATATTATTACGTTCACATGCAACTTCAAAGCGTTAACAATGGCAATGCCAACAATGGAGAGCAAGTGTTTTTTGAAAGCATGTCTCTCTCTTTGAAAGCAATGTCCATGCAAGGACTTACCCACTTGAAAAAAAAATCTCTTTGAAATGTATTAGATTTCTTGAAGAATCAAGTCGCTTAGAAGAATGCTCACAAGCTACTTGCTTAATAGAATGGGAAAATCAGCAAGGGTTTCATTTCGTTCGACTTCCTTTTATTACCTTCACTTTCCACTTGAAGCAGGAGTCCAAACCCTTTCCTAGCTCCATGATAAAATGTCTTTCCTTTTGATTTTCTTGTCGTGCATAAGATGAAAGACCACACCATGGCTGGTTCCTTATGTATTCTACAATCGCTGCATACAAGAGACCACAGACTGTCATCATCTCTTCTCAATCGGAACTTCTCTATTCTAACTCATTTTGGACATTTTTGTGTTGGCGAAGAGGAGGAAAAGAAACAGTTTCGTTGACGAGCTACACTTTTACGGCTTCAAAAAATCTGTTATCGTGCTACGACTGCAAGTGTTTCGAAAGGTTAATAGCTTGTTTTCTTGAACGGACAAAACTTGTTCAGTTTTTTATATTCTTAAAAGACGGAAGTAATTTTTAAACTGATCCCATGTCCCGATTGATTGAAAATCAGGTTTTGATGAAACTATACGCAAGTGTATTTCACAGTGAAAATTTCTTATTACAAAGTCAGAGGAAACGCCTTTTGTCAAGATTTCAAGATAACTCCTTCGTTTTGTATAATTTTGTACTTTGGTGCTCATCGCCTGGTCACCGATCTGACTAAAGGTAATTCATGCAATTTAATTTAGATAAACGTGTTTTCAAACAAAATCAATTACCTACTACTGCTTGATTTTGCCTTGTACATATCTTTCATCTTTAATAGGTACATATAGTTGCATTTGTACATATTTTACAATTGTTTAATAGAAATATGCAACATTTTCTCCATCATATTTTCGTATATCGTATTTTAATAAGCAAATTTTAATTGATTTTCATGCTACGAAAAATATATTCGGAATAAATTCAAATTCAGTCCAGCTTCCGGTGAGATACTTTCCATTAAAATTTCTAGCGAGACACACCTGTTAGGGTCGAAAAACACTTGTATATTTACTTATGTATAGCAGCAGGTACACGACCTAAATTTACTGATCCGTCCTCTACATTGCTGCATCAGTTTCCTTTGTAACTTACGTTGAAAATTTGTAATCATACGTATCTTGTTATTTATTTAGACATGCTTACTGCAGATGATGATCTAGATCCGGATGTAAGGGTTGTTTGTGTCGTATACGCCACATTGCTCACAATTTCTCTTTTGCCCTCTGGCACATTTTGTATGAAATTCGGTTGCGTAGAAATGAAAATTGAAACTGTGTTTTCTTGAAACATACCTAAACAAATGGAAGGGTGATCCTTCTTCTGTAGAATACAAATTGTATGCGAACAAAAATTATTCTGCATATCTAATTGTAAATGAAAAAGTTTTTACTGCTAATGATTGTCAGTCACAATTTTCAAAGATATAAGTGATCATTTATGGCAATTTAATTAAAACTTTCTTCCAAGGATTTCCACTTGAACATTAAAATCATAAAAAAATATTCATGTTCATTTGTGCAGTCTACAAAAGGAGCTAGGTTAATGATTATAGGCTTCTTATATTGCATTAATCATGCATTTTATTCAAAGCTTTAATGAAGGCCTTACACATAATTATGTTTAGTTCAATTTTCTCTCTCAACGAAAGCAACAGTGTTGCGAAATAGTGGTCACATTGTCGTACAAAAGTTATGCTTGAGGCTCAGACTGACTGCACGTTTCATGTAACGTGTAGCTTATCACATAAAGATTTTATTTATACGTTCAAATTTATCAGCAAAAGTTTAGATAAAAATAATATCATTGGATATTAGACTCCTTAATTGGATAGAGAATTCGTATTTTATTAATTCAATTTACATGACTTTTATTTTTGCTGATGTGACTTCAGCTATTTGTCAGCTATTGGTACAAAATACAACTCTTGCTTTACACTTTTTATCGGATTAATTGTAGTTTGGCCTACACACACCTTTGATTACGCACTTCATCACATTGTTCTCCTACAATTGGAGCTTGTGTGTATTGTCATTTAATGCCAAAATTTAATTACGTGGCTACTGCTAAACAACTTTTTATGTTTAGGCTGCTCATTGAACCCTTCAGATTGACTGATGGCATCGAGCGGAAGGATGAGGAAATGTGATTTGTGATATGACAGGTTCGCGTGATTCTTAGATTCTTGGCAAAAATACAACACCACGCGCGGACGTATTTATACTTTTCTTCAATTTTATGGTGGCTTTGACCGTGCGACCATAAATGCTCATTCTAGTTTCTCATCAGCGTTCCGCCATTTTTCTTCATATTCTTCTGTATTAAATGTGACGTTTCCCTAATATCTAGGAGTACCTAACTAAACAGTAATTTGAGCAACACGCATCAATTATAACTTTCGAAAGGATTCTTTCCCGTGGCTCAAGTCATTTTCTCAGACAAAGTTAGCGGAAAGTACAGGATTGAAAGCAAAAGTATAAATGGACTTATCTTACTGTAAGTAGGTAGGATTACAACTGATTATCGTGCAAAGTCATCAGAGATTAATGGCTAGTAGGGGTTCAAACATCACAACAATGGACGTTATATAGTGTAATTAATAGATTATAAAATGTTTAGACGTTTAATTGTTATCTTATGTCATATTCTCAGGGAAAGTGATTAAAGCCTAAGCATGTTATAAGCATCTTTATAGATTTAATTCTAAATATAAAGCTTGTTTTTTTCAAGTGATTAAGGTACTGGTAAGCTTTTCCTGTCATAGAACTACTTTCACTAGCGATGCTCGATTCTGATAAGAATGGTAGAAGGATTAAATATCACATTTGCAATAAATTATATCGTCTGAAATACAAGCAATTATTTTATAATTACAACCCTTCAAAATAAATAATCCACCCGATAAAGTTGATTACAAATGACAGGCTTTAATTTTAATCGACATGTTTCACTCAAAGCTGTCAATAATTATTAAATCAGTTAGATGTCATACACAACTGTAACGAGACTGTATACATGCTTTTAACCTTCTCCAATGACCCAATGAACTTTTACTACAGTAATCATGATTCAATCATGATCAAATTCAATAGACGATTTCAGGGCTTGGTAATTATACGTGCTACACAAAGGAATAGGAAAATTACATGTTTGCCATGATGTGAATTTGTACTCTGACGACAACTATTGTACTGTAGCAATAGTTTGGAGAATTGAAAACTGTTTATTTATTCAAATGACGCAATTTGATAAAGACATTTCTAAATTGAAATTTCACCCTTGTGTAATTTCTCATGTTTATGCTCAAGTTAATATTGATGTCTACGATTCTAACTGTAGGCTGCTGAATGGACCAGATCAAATTGAGAGAATTTAATGTATGCGGTTTATTTATGCAAATGAAGAACACTCCTTAGTTTCTACTTAAATGTTTTGATAACTGCCCTTACTTCAATTGAATGTTCGCTTGTGATTCTAGCTTTTGGAATTTTGCCATTTGCCTAAAGAAACAAGAATGATATTATATGATATGAATTTTACATGGTGAAACTTCCTAGGGCAATTAATTTGATCAAAACTTTAATAGCGTTTGTTGTCGTGAATAAAACTCCATAATTGTAATTTTTCGGTAATAAGAATTGTGGTGGGCAAACGTTTAGTGCAAATTTATAAATGCCAGGGATTATTCCTTACATGCCTATTAAAACAACGGTTTTTCAAAGGCAGATAAAAATGATGAGGAATGAACAGTGGCTATGGACGAACATTCATTATTCAGATTTCATAATCACTTGTGCAAGTATGATTAGCAAAAACCAGTTTAAAATGAAGAGTACGTCAAAGTCAACATTTTTAGGGTACAGCGGGAGTTTTTCAGTATCGTTTCTTTGTCTCCTTTACATATTCGAAATTTTACAGTTTAATTTCTGTCCGTTAAGTAGTACGGACCGTATTTCAAATCAATCCATAAAAAATTGTATGGTTCATTCTTTTGTGGGCACTTTGAGCTTACGGTAATAAACGGGAAAACCTGAAGATTGAGAAAAATCGAATGTGATCATGTACTAATCATTGAAAAATTCAAGCTCAACCCGTCTGTCAAGTTGAGTAGTACACACTTAAAAAGAAAATGTTTTGCTCGGGGTATTTAAAATGCAGTTAATAATTCTTTACAAAAATTAAAGAGCCTGAAGTAAAATACTGTGGATAAAATCAAAATTGCGTGATTGAGTTGGGCTGTCATGAAAATATTCAAACTATGGAATTTCGTGGGAAGATCCGTTAAGGAAAACGCAAGATAAGCTTGTGTAAAATGTACAAAAGTGCGTGCGCAATATGTAATGCAGTTAAACAATCCAAAAACGTAATCTTCAAACGATTTTAGTAGACTTTTCATCAATCAATGACTGATGTATCAATTCAATTGGAATGTGAAAAAAACTTTGTCAGTTTAGTCGTGTTAGTAAATCCCAGTAACCATAAGTTATTACGCCTCACATTCTCTAGTCAAGGTTAATCTCTATAAGTCAGTAATATTTAAAAGTTAGTCGAAATTGGCGAATAGAAAATATTATATATATAAACTATAGTATAAATAGATTCTCTAAGAAGTTATGGTTTTAACAGACAGACAATCAGAAATACTAATTTTATTAAGTACACGTTCTTACTTTGCTTACTGTGTTGCAGGAAAGTCACATTTTACCTGGACCACATTCCCTTTATTCATACCTAACTGTTTTTTTATTATATGCTAATTTAGCGGTGAAAGTAATGAGTAGAATGCATTTACAGTTATTGATCAAAATAGATAAAATTTGAGTTGGCTAATTTAGACGATATTTATTTCATTGTTGAATGAACAGTACATAATAAAATATATTTAATCGATCATGATTTGATTCTTCGTGAATGCACTAGAGCTCATAATTTTTAGGATAAAGAGAAAGGGAAGACTTAAATGATCCTTGAATATTTTTTTCTTTCTTATTCTCATTTCAGGAATAGAGAGTGACATCAAAGATAGCATCGACCATCGATAGTAAAGGGACCCCTTTAGCGTATGTTAAGAGTTACCATCGTGAACTTGTATCTGGTGAAGCGAGAAATACGATGATTATTGAGGTCAAAGGCGGACCTGAGTTCGTTTATGGACACGTGAAGATTGGAATCGTGAGATATGCGTATTTACTCAGCTAATTTTGTGCGATAGCTTGGATAATGAAATTTGCCTATATGTCATAGACTAAAATCGCGACTTTAAATCTGTTTCCATACATTCTAACTGATTTCTAATCTGTTACCGGACAGGATTAGATTTTTTCAGTTATCAGATCGGAATTTCAACTCCTTTACTATGAGCTTTATTTTTGATGTTTGGAGGTGTCAGAGTTTATAATCAACAGGAGAATCGTGTCATTCATGGTTTTAAATTAACACATTCTTAATTAAGGAATATATACATATAACCCATACGCCCGATCACGTTTAATTTAACCTCTAATTTAGAATTTTATCACAATATTTGAGGAGGAATTAATACTGCAGGTGGATGCTTACGATAAATGACCATCATTGGTATATTTCCGGTTTTCTTGTACCAATTGTGTTGTAAAAGTTTTATCTACAGCAGTTTTATGACTAACCAAGCACCATAAAATAAATCGCCAATTCAAAATGATATTTTAAGACATAATATCTGAAACAGGAATTAACACAAGTTGATACGACTGTTTAAGTTCCTTCTCTTCATTTTCTTACCTTGAACCATTTATGTTTAGAGAAACACTTGCGCGTATTAATTTTGAGCATGACGGAATTGGGACAATAAAAAAAGCTAAAACAATAAAAGCTACACAACTGTCAACTCTCCAATTTAAACTCATTGCCAAATATCTTGTTTACAGTACTGTCAAGCCATATCTCACGAATAAGGAAGAACGACGATCCAGTTCAAGAAAATCCTCCTTTTTTGGTCGGACAAAGATAGGATTTTCTCTTTCTTACGTTAGCCAACGAGGTACAAAATATGGTCCTGGCGAAGGTGTGTCTGGCTTATGTCAACTGTGGTAAGTGTACTTTTTTGTTACCTTTACTAAATCATATAGATAATGACTTGGTCAGAGATTCAACTTTTGCTCAACCAATCTGAATCGTAAAGCTAAAATTAAAGTCCCTTTTCTTGAGAAAATTGGTTTATTGACAAGAGCCATGGTCTCTAGATTTATGATGAAGTTTCAAGTTGCTCTTAACGACTTGCGTTACGATAGAGATAGAGCACATATGATGACATCGATTCGCGTAAACTAAATACACTTTTATGCATACATGACCCTTGAAAATTCATTAAAACCTAATTGGATTTTTGAATCTTGTAATTATAATTGGCTATTATCAAGCTTGGAAGGAATATGCATCTGATCTCAAGCTTTGCAGCCTATCCAAAAAGTATATTTAGAGCAGTCAAGGCTTCATAAACTCTTCGCTGAATCTTTTTCTCTGTTCTAAATTTAGTCACAAATCCTTAAACCAGTTGCACTTCATTACTCCATGAAAGGATGAAATTCGGAACTAGCAGAAGAGGAGGGTTACAAATTCTGCATCTATGTTCTGTAACTTCGAAAGGGTGAATAGTGGATTTATGTGTATGAATGTTGAGCATAGCATACAAGTTCTGGCATATCACATCCAAACCAAAAAAGATCCAAAAATAGATTTGTTTTATTTTCCCTGTCTTTAATTATTTTCTCCGTTTATTCATGCGTGTCGTTTTTAGTATTTTGTTGAAAAATCTCTCCTTCCCATTCTACATGTCTAAACATTTTCTGGTGTCAATATTAGTACATCTATTCACTCATGGAGTGACTGGCTGAAACCGAAAGTGCTTGTCTCTTTGCGTTGAATTAAATGGTCTGAAGGATACGTAAACTGTTAGCTCCTTTTAAAGACAAAAAGTATTGCTTTCACACTTTTCTGATGTCCAGTCGAGTGCAGCAGATTTCACTGTGTCCATTTTTAGAACCAAAACTCTCACTCCTTCCTATAGTTTTGTGGCGGTGTTTTTATTATCTCAGAAAGTTTTGCAGACAATAAGTTACATGCATTTAGGAATGTAAAAACATCGATTAAAAAGGACGAAAAATTTCAGCAGTAAGGTAACGTAGAAAAGATTTGTTAATGTTCCTTCAAAAGCGAGCAAAATAGAAAAGGAATTTTAGATGCTTGGGTGGCGTATTAATTAAAGCTAGTAAATTATACTCATTAAAATACTTTACTTTGTGATACCTGAACTATTTCAGTCTATTTCCAATACCAAGACTTCAACAGGAAATAAATTTGGTAGGTGTGAGGAGGCGTCACTTAAAAATTTATAAGCATTCCATTCATGAACACGATTGCCTTTACTCATTGTCTTACGTTGCCACCTACCTTAAAGTAATTTATAAAAACTGTGAAAACGAAAATGATTTTTTCCTCCTACCAAAAAATTGCATGTCAAAAAATAATACTTTTCGGTTCATTGATCTTGAAAATTTACACGATCCGTTTCGTTGCATGTGCTATTTACTTTGCACTTTTGTTATTGTTTGTGTGGCCCGTGTACAGTATTAAGGAGTAGAACACTATAGAATACTGAGAAGATCGTAATCTTCAAAATACATAATTTCTTCCTATTTCTTAGCTATAATTTAAACCTCTTTCAATAACCCTGATAGATTAGGAAGAAACGGATAGCATATGAGCATGAAACTGCCTCATTTTTAGTTTCGCGATATAAAAAATCGACGCGTGAGAGCAGAAAGTGTGCAAAAAATAGTTGGCGTGCTATGCATCTATTGTAATACTGTATTATATGATGGCAGGAATGACAAATTATTCTTTTACTAGTGTACAATTTTCCTCAAAAAGTTGATATTTGCATAAGAAAAAAAAAGATTCAGCTTGAGCTCCGAAAATTATTATATTAAACGTGAATATAAGCATGTTTCAGTACACAAAACTGTAGCAAAGGTAAACTTCAGCAATACCGTTATGCAATCATCATGAAATATCGTTGTATAGGAACACACACACCCATTCGGCTTGAGTCAGTTTTTTTTTACTAAATTGTAATACACTTTTTGATTCCTGTATGCATTTTTTTACATTCATTTGAATCTTGAAATTGCTTTTTATTATTATGTTGTTTCTCTTCAATTGATAAAAATAACTACGTTTGTGAAATACCTTTAAAGAAGTAGACATAATATGCGGCTGCTGCACCGGAACTAATTTATATTAAGAGAGATCATCATCACTCGCATTTCTTTCATATGCAACAGTAAACTATACCATAATTTTGCAAAAATATCTTTTCTAGATTAGAATATACACTTTAAATGATAATCCTTGTGCCTCCACCTGACTCTAGTTATTTATTTATTGCATGATGCTTTATCTGGCTAGAGTACTTATCATTTTTACAATTACGCAAAAATACATTTCAAGGAAGTATACTGTAAAGGGACGAATCAAAAATATTTCGCTTTAGCTGACTTGTCTCATATCACCAATTAAGATGATAAATGTTGCGTAAACACCTGTATGAAACGGTGATAAGGAGTTTTCATCATATGTCAGAAGAAGCTGACATCCTAATTAGTGTATATGATTACTCAGTCTTTCCTTCATTAACTTTGATAAAATCTGGTGTGCCGAAGAGTGATAATAAATTTCGAATTTGAATCAAAGAGGGTGTTATTTGAGGAGGCATTAAGTATAATATCAATCAATAACAAGAAAAAATTAGGTTACACAGTATGAACTTTTGAAAATCTCAAACTCACAGATTTCTTGTATGGTGTGGTGACCGATTTTAAAATGTTGATATTTAATATAGGCGATAAGCCTACATCCTTAATGAAAAATGGAGTGTGAGGTTTATTAATTTTGTATCACTTTCTGGGGAGAACGAAGCAATCATCGTGGAAACACCTCACGTATCCCTCGAATTTTAAAACTAATAAGCTTCAAGCTAATGAACATTGATCGTCAAGATTTTATATAGAATTTTTGTGTCTACCCATTCATTTTTCAACAGAAAATATAATTCCGTTTTGCGTACTATTTACACGGTACAAACTATAAAGTGAAATCCCTTGTAGACAACCATGCACAAAATATTATTATGTAATGTTGTCTAATAATGGACACAAATGGTTTTTAAAAAAGATACGCTGGTTGCAAATGGTGTTTAGAAATGAAAATTCATCAATGCATGTCTAGCTAGAAAGATTACGATTATGAGTTATGTAAAGAAATTTTATTTATATTTTTTTTTACAAGAATATTGTTTAAAATTACTGGTTAAAATATGGACGTACTATAGAGATTTGTAATTAGCAGGTTACAAAAGAGGTTTACTAAGACTAAGAGATTGCAGACACACGCTACTATGCCGACTTAGGTATACATGCATTTCCGATTTAGGTGGCAGATGCTTAAATCCTTCAATGAAACATGTAATGTTTATTTATTACGTGGATTTGCTCATAAGCCTTCCCATTTACATAAGTAATTACGCCAAACGCGAGCCGATGATGGGTTGATTGTGTGCGATGAAAGTGGTCTTTGATTAATGATGCAGTCAGAAAATCATTACTAATGCCAAGAGGCGGAAAGGACAAAGACATGATAAAGTAAAAGTTTTTCTAAGTTCATTCAAGCTCGTATGATAATTCTACGCATGAATGAATCAATGTTAAAGTCAATAATTGCGCATTAAAAGATTCCTCTTTGATTGAAAAAGATGTAGTTGAGTTTAAGACTTGTTACGTCATTAATTAGTGATTGTTAAGTACGGCTGAGTAATTATTTCAAATAAAAAGTTGCAATATAACGTTTTCTAACGATACGATACGGAGCTTTTAATGGTTCTGGGAGTATTTAATTAATTTTAACAATGTACTTAAAAATAAAAAGTTCTTAAATTTTTTTTATGGATGTAGCAAAGCAAGACAAAACTTAATAAACACCTTTTTCGTGTCAAGTACCCAAGTGCATACCCATTCTAAAATTCAGGTACCTAACCAGTCAAGCACTAAAGTGAAGCTAATGTGAAGCTATTCGACTTGAAAATCAATGCTGATATTTTTTTGAATTCTTGGAGTATCACTCATTGTATGCATGGGTGGAGGCAAGGGCGGATTAGGGGACTTTCCCATTTAAGCTTAGCTGACTTATGTATGCCGATGCCGTGCATGTTTTTTGGTCAAGCTATTATTAGCTTCTCCCAACGCTTCATCTCTTCTTGAAATTGAAAGTCATCAGCACAGGTCAAGTATACATTACCAAAAAAAAGTGAGAAAAAATATGGAATGTAAGACCAAATAAAAATGGATCAGTGAAGGAACAATGGATTTTAAATTAAGGATAATCTCCTTTTCATGATTTGAACTTGATTACACAGCAATGAATATGGGTTTGACTTTCAATCAATTTTAGATTCATATCGTAATAAATCAAAGGTAGGTGACCCCATATCGTTTTCATTTCTCCGGGAATAGCTTTGTTCCTCTACTTACAAAGAAGCCTTGAATATAGCTTGCATAAATTACATATTTATGGCTTCCCTTGTAAAGGAAATCGGTACACGATAATGAAATCAGAAATAGTGCTAATATGAATGCTAATTCAAATAAAAATTAGTGTCGCTCCCAATACAATCGCCATAAATAAGTAGAAGATGAATGAGAAACTTGATGTCACTCACTCATTATGAAAAGGAAAACTTAAGCTTCATCAATGAACTTTTAGTATGGACTAGTCAATGCCAACTCAATAAGGGGAAATGGGAGGAGGCATATTTATATCATCTCACGCAAATAAAGCGTTCTTCATGTAATTTTCTCAATCAAATCAACAATCATGATAGGACAAACTGTGAGCTGCATGAAAATGTGCACGAATTTTTTCCCCTGAAGAGTACACTTTTGAGTTGATCTTTGAACAATATACTCACGACAACAATATCGAGGTGGTTAAACTTTCCGATATTCACTCACTCACTAACGCCTAGGCTTTATGACCAAAGTTTCCTTTCTCATTATTTTCCCTACTTATAGTCATGTTGTTTATGATATGATGAGCTATTGCCATTTTTATCAATTTTGACTAATCATCATCATAAAAATGTAACTGTATGTAGTAATGTTATGCCCTGTTTTACTACCTTGCACATTGTGCAACAGAGTGAAATGGGTATGATGACTAGAATATTTACACTGATTGTGAACTTTTAAAGAGGAAATCAAGGCAATAATCTAAAAGAGGAAAAGTTTTGATGCTGCAGCATTTCAGTAGTGTAATACAGTATTTCATGCTGTTATGTAGTGTACAATCTGATAAGACTTTTTTTTTTTGAAAAATTTATTTTTTGAATTAATAGTGCTACTATGTACATGTAGACGTGGCGTTATAAAACCTTTAAGATTGTGTAGGTCAGAGCGAAAAAATGTATGCTTGAATATGGGAGTGGAAATACTGTCAATTCTCCCTTTCCCCAAATTCGATTTATGCAAGTCACAATCCCTGTCAAAGACTACACAAGAGAAAGCAGATAGATTAGATTGAATAATTTCAATTTAAAAGACTATGTAATATTGGCATTAGCAAAAGATTAAAAAATTTTGATGGTAGCACTTTTCGTGAAAAATAAATGCACGCAATGCATATAAAAGTTATGAAACCAGAATTGTCGGTTGGGTTGCGTGTTTGATGTCACTCAAGGACTAGAAGTACCAACTTTGAACTGTAGAAAATGTAAGTTAACTTTCAAGTTCGTGATTAAATGAATTGTTTAAGTACCTTCAGAACAAACTATTATTTTCGAATTGCATTTAAATTACTTTATTGCACATTTATTGTTCTCTGTAATTTATGAGACAACCGCAGTTTGATAGTTTTAAGGGTTTGGGGAAGAAATCTTTTTGTTATTCAACAGTTCATTAGGAAAAAAGACCGCTGCACTGTCTACTAATTTTTCATCTCGTTCCTACTAGCTCATAAATAATCCACTTCTCCATCATTCATCCAACGTAGCGGCATTCTTCAAAATTTTTATAGACTTTCCAATTCAAATGGAAAACACAAATAAAGTATGTAAATACAATCAATTTATAATGTTTTCCTTGAAGGCTTGGTTTTTTGGGGGGTTCGCTTAAAAGTTGAATCAATATTTCATTTTGTTAATTTGTCTCTACAATAGCTTCTAGCTTTGCCCACACTCGCATCTAATCAATTACAAAGAATCCCTCCTGAGCAATAAATGTAACGCTTGGAGATGAAGTTTTTTTTCAAAATAATTAGTCAAGTTTGTCTAGTTTGCCAGACTGCATTAAAATGTTGAATTTTGTATGCGGAACAATGCTTGATTAGCATTTTTGTCGATTTCGCGTAAAACCTAACTGTATTAAAAACGCAAGTAATTTTTTCTCTCTCCACGCCTATCAACTGAATGTCAAAATATCAGTAGGAAGTAGAAATCCGGGATGATGACGATCATACCAGGAGCGAAGCCACCAAGGAATAACAAAGTTTGCAATCGGAAAATCGCAACAACGTAGACTTTAGACATAAAGTATTTATACAAAACTATAAAACATGCAATACACTCGCTTAATATATGCATCTTACTGATACCCATCGGATTCGCAGCGGTAATGAAACTATGCTTGTCAAATGAATGTGTGTGGCTTTTTTTGAAAACGTGAAATTGCATTGTCTGCAGAATTGTTTTTAAAGACAAAACTCTATTTAGAACATAAAGCTACATGATTCTCTCAGGAAAAATGGATGCCGGAGGTATGATACAAATCAAGAATTCAAAGCTTGCAACATTAATACCCACTAAAGAACATTATTCCGCGCAGTAAATTTGTTTGAATAGAAGCTGTCAAAAGTCAAACCCCAGTAGTATAGACACGTCAAAAAAAATTATTGCAAAATGTATACGTACGTGTCAAAATGTAAACATGAAGTAGTTCTACAGTACAGTGTAAAACAAACAGGAAGTGGCTTGCTGTCTCTTTTCTTGGACTGTCAGTGATAGTGATAAAAGCTGACTCATGAGAGTATGTGAATTAGTTCGTGTAAGAATACTGGGTGGACAGTTAAATTTAAACCTTTCTTAAATGGTACAGTGGGACATTGTAATAATCATGAATAATGAATAAGCCAACACGGATTCACGTGTTATGACGTTTTTGTGAACTTAACGAGCTGATAACGCGCAGTAGAAACACTAATTCTTAGTATTTATGCGTTGAGCAAATGAAAATATTATACAACATTTTGATTTTCATGCAGCATAAATTCATTATGCTTGCAAAAAATGTATTACCATGATTATTCAACAGGAAGCTACAATAGAGAACTTGCAGCACGAGTGAAAGTTTGAACACGCTCACTCTCGTGACATATCTTATGTAAAGTGATACAGTTCCCTGGATTAGGAATTCACTTGCAATTATTAGTTCATAAAAAATACCCCTAGTTTAAAGTTGGCACTGACTTGAGTCAATAATTTCTTTTAAAATAAAAAACTTTCCATTCATTGTTTGCATGCATTTATTACAGAAAATATCTTTGAACATCAAAATCCAATAAACGAAATTAATACTTTCATCTCTTGGTAAATCCGCTTGCCTTCTTAAATATGTATTGATGTGTTCATTTATGAATAAAAAATAGAAACCAATTTGTAGGCAAAACTGAATTCCAAAATGAAATCGAAAGTTTGCATCTTTTTTCTATCTTGCTGATCATCTTAGGCGCATAAAATGCAATCTCCTGTCAGTACTATGTTCATAACCGCATGCATTGCATAAAAAAAGATGAATCTCTCAACCTTACATAAAAATTAAGTGAATCAACTTATCACACAAATCGTCCGCAACAAGTCAGCGTTTTGTATTGAATCGAAAGTGCATCTTGAAATCTGCAACATGATACATGGCCCTCACCAAACCAATAGGAATACAATGTTGCGATATAACGTAACTTTGAAGTGCAGGATATGATGAAGAGCATGCTGATCTGATGAGTACCTTAACGAATGCATTTTGTTGAGGTACTACTACACAAACCAACATTTGATCCAACTCTGGTTAATGCATCTATGTAAAACCTGCAATTACTGTAATGTACTTTGGTTTTAATTGCAGAAGAAAAAAATTGATGATCAACAAGAAAGTTAACTTTGAATCTGAATGCTCATGTTTAGCTTTCTTAAAAAGAGATTTATGGGCTTGCTCCTCTCTAGAAATTATACCTAAAGAAATTGTAACCAAACAATCTTTTGTTATCCTGAAATATTATGTATAGACAGAGAATTCCCTTTATAAAATGCCATAATATAGTATTTAGGCAGATAAAGTACGATGAACGATACCATTTGTTTAATTTTTTTGAAAATTTAAATCACCAAAAAATAAGACTTTTTCTTTCACTCATTTTTCATTTCTTTAAATGTAGCGGTATATCTTTTCAAATGGAAATTCTAAAATCGTTGTTTCAAGACGAGAGATTGTAGGAAGCATAAAAATAATTATTATGTTAATGCATAAAATAGTATTAAAAATTACGTATTTCAAGGGATTGCTTGCTTTCTTGAATTAAAAAATGACTTTGTTATAATATTAAAATGAAAAAAAGCGGAAGAGAAAAGCACGTAGACTTTTCAAAAATATAAATGCGCTTATTCCCCGTACTCATTACCATAAATGAATACTAGTTGGTCGAATGTACTTTGTACACATTTATTTTGATGAGGCAATTTATCAGTTGTCCTCCAACGCTCTTTTAAGCTTTAAACATTTTTGAAAGACAATCTTGCGAATAAATTAATCTCATATCTTTGTCCCTATACTCTACTTGAAAAACATAATTCAGTTTGCTTTTGGCAAATATCTACAATGCTTGGGTACGAAACTGGGTTAGAAAATACAAAAGGTTATCAATTTTTCAAAGACTTTGATTGGAAGATTTGGCATTCTTTTCGAAACGACATATGCCATACAGAAATACTAGGAATGGTACGTATAAAGATGCACGAGTTGCATACATTTTTGCCCATTTTAGGCTATCAGAAGCATAATGATGACGACGACGGCTTTGATTACAGGTTTGTCAAGCAATCAAGTTCAAGTGCAGCGTTCTCAGACCGCGGCAGAAGGCAATGACATGAGTGTCAGTCAGTGTTAAAGAAAATATTGCAGGTTGCACTACACTCTGAAATGTTGTTTTGCAGAAAAAGAATAAGCTATTGATGTTTTGAATAATTTCCTTCTACAGAAGCAAATGAACTAGTAGTGGTATCATCATCGCCATCACAAACAATCAATATAAGCTGAACGTGATGTGTTTGGTTGACTTATGCTAAGCTAGTTGTCTGGTTGTCAGAGGGAAAAAATATATGCAGTTTGCTGCATTACGATTAAGATTTTCTTAAACGATGAAAAATTATTTTATCTCAAATGAGACTTTCATGTTTCATTGTTATTGTTGTTTGTGGTCAGACGGGGTAAAAATATATGGATCGATTTGCTTATGATCGTCACGATGATGAAAAAAATATCTGCGAGATGCGTCGTCTAATTGTATTGTTTTCATTTTTCATATCCTGTTGTGGTTTAAAAAAAGACAACCTGCAAACATGACGTATTGAAAAGTTTACTACATTTTTGATAACAACTACAGAGGCATCTAAAACGGAAGTGACCTCAAGGAGAATCATTATTGTCATGTGTTATAATGTGTACTTACAGCAATGTCATGCGTTGTAAAAGCTAAGATATTATTATAATGGCTTACTGGTATTCACGTATTTACTAGTTTTCTACTTGATTTGCTTCGGTGGTGGTGGTGATGATGAGCTACATGAAAATATGAGTTCTCCTGTCGCTTTCGAAAAGAGCTCTTTGCCAATTATGCTTCAAAAGTGTTATCACAGTTCAGTCGTATCAAAGATAAAAGTAAATGATTTCATGTAATGCCTGTAAATGACGCTTGAAAAGACTTTCTTGGTAGATGATAAAGCACCTGATGATGAGACTAAAGTTAAAATATTCCAAGTCATGATAATCGTTTAAATAAATAACCATGCTTAATAGTTATGGTTAAAAAGAGGATGGAATTATTGGACTTTTTAAGCTTTACTACGTGGGATAATTGGTTGTGCATAAATGAGCGATCGAACTAGGTGATTTGTTAGAGGAAAGAAAAAGGAAACCAAAATTTTAAGAAAGAAATCCATATATCGCATAAAACAAGGCTCGTCTGCATTGATTTTCTTTCTCCAAGTGGATTTACCCATGGGAAATATGGTCATGTTCCTTTATTGAGGTAGAAAGTTGGCATCATTTAAAAAATATTAATGGTTTGTTGGCAATCAAAGTTGGCATAAAAGGCGCAAAGAAAATGTTATATTTAATGTATACACGAATGGACGTTTGAAAAAGTGTGAAAAAGAAAGATCCTAAGGTAAGCGCAATTTATGGCGATGAAAATTGCGATTACTTTGAAATAACAAGCATTTACAGGAGACTGTATACTTCAGCGTTACATACACGGTGGGAATATGTGCATATTAAGTAGATGAATTTAAAGTTTAAACTTTTAAAGTTGGTGATAATATGCGGATGTAAGGAGTAAAAAAAATGGCTCATTTTTCACGTAATCGAGACAGTTCGCCCATATGAAAAAATGCTACATACTTTCAGAACTGTTCTTGTAGCGGATGGCGAGCCAAGTACAGCTTTTATTGGCATTTTTAACCATTCAATGGGCAAAAAATCCCACTGTCCGCCATAATATTGCTTTGGGCTTACCCGCTCAGGTTCATGACCATGGTCATGAGTCCATGTCGGAAAGGTAATTTAAACTTGCAAAAAATTTAATTCTCTGCTTTACACAAATGTAGCATTTCGAAAACAATTTTACAAAAAATATAACTATTTTTTTTAAAAACAAATGTGTCTTATTTCTATAATTTAATTCAGTGAGATGTATTATTATAATGGATGCATACGAATCGATGGGAAAATGGCACACAGTCACATTTGCGTCAAAAGTTTTGCGATCATGGAAGCGTGACATGAACGTTATCCATGCACAAAACTGGGTAACGCCATTAATAATTTTGTATCTCTAGACAGAACACTTGGGTCAAAGCTGATAATACACTACTTTCATTATCATATCACACTTTATGTTTTATTATAGCTTTCGATTCTTCTACGCTAAGGGATTGTATGATGTTAATCTTGCTGTGTTTTACCATCTGATTTAAATAGAAATCAAGGGCATTATTTTTTTACATCTTGTCACGCTTCGTGATATATCTGTCTCTTGCTTGAAATGATCATTTTCATGATAGATTTGCTGAGAGAGCATAAATTTTGTTTTGCTATGCTGCTTCCCAAGAATACATTTGCTTTTAAAATATAGGTCTGTCGTTTTTCTTCTTTTTTTGCAGATTAAATAAAAAAGAATGCGATCATTAATTTAAATGATGATGATTGGGATTTCTGTCGCAAGAAGTACTGAATCCGAACAAATGGATTTACAATGCTCCTCAAAAAACCTTCAGGGGAACAAGCAACTCAATGTGAAGTGGTCCATGGGATACTTGCATAGTTTCTCAGAGGATATAACATCAAATCTTTCTTTAAAATGTTTTTGGCTATTTACTTGAAGAGATTTGGCGTGAGAATTAGGATTGGGGAATTTTTAAATGTATATTTTCCAAATTAGCATACTTTTTACAGAATAAATGTAAATAATTATCCATTAGCTATCGTTTAAAGAATCTCATGCAGATTATGTCCTTCCATTAAACGCAATAGGTTCCTTGTCTCTTGTCATATTTGTTTGAACATTTAGAGAAAAAAGGAAGATGAATGAGCCACTACATGATTTTAAAGGACCGCACATCACAAACATTTAATATGCCATGTCTTCGTGTGTGTTTGATGTTCACACTTTGTAATCCTACGCACATAAGTAGGATCCAACTGTGTAGTCTAAAGAAAATATTGCACATAAAAAAGGGAAAATGACGCGATAACGTTGACCAAAATATTTAAAAATTTCGGTTGTCTGACCATAAAAATATAAATGAGATAAATGGTCTTTATTCTCTATAAAAGTGCAGCATAACTTTCATAAGGGAAACTAAATAATAGATTATTTTAAACTGAGGCATTTTCTAAATTGCCTATCATGCTGAGTCCCTGGACGTTTATTGGTATTTTATATCAGACGCTGTGCAATTTTCCCTTAAAGCCACATAATGAATAGATCATTGAATGAGTAGGTAGTAGGTAAATAAAGGAAAGATGATAATGAGTGTAAAGAGTATTTACATGGCGCGTTCTATAAACTTTCTGCAGAATTTAAACAGATGAGTCTGCATTCCTTAGATCTGATTATGATATTCTTTGAAGCTTTTTTGGGTTTTCGAGTGCAAGCATTGTTTGGGGTTCCTCCCGACTCAAACGCACCAACTTTATCTTGAGTTTAATTGTAGAAAAGTGAAACACTTTTAGAATGAATTATAACGTCGCACCTCAAACAAAACTGAAAGGATCAACAAAGTGAATGAAAAAAAAACTTATCGCCCTATTCTAAATTATAGGGAGCAGAAGGCGTAAAAATGAGAAATCTTAATGAACCGAACGTTTAAGGTGGGACTGAATGCTTATGATCTAGAAAAAAATTAAAGCTTATTGAATGAGTGAGCACGTAATGAAAAATGAGTGAAGTGGAATAAAGCAAGAGTTTTTGAGAAAAATGAAAATTCCTTTATGTAGCATATGCAAAGTTCCTTGATATGCTCAATAGATTAAATTAAGTTCCAGACAACA